>JTDE01001255.1:103753-124061 GCA_014338405.1 Paragonimus skrjabini miyazakii
TATATATATATATATATATATATATAACGTAGCTTTTTGGCTCTCGATAACAGAAACAGATTTTGTAGCTGTAGTTGCTATTGTGCGAAAATCTATGTCTTCGAGTAGATCCCGTGTTATATCGAGTTATTTTCGAGTCTGTCTTGTCGTTCGTGAGCTAAATCAAGGTAGTGAAAACATGTGACATAAATTTTTTACGTAACCCATGACATCTCTTATTTCCTGACAACCAGGTGCGACCTGGAAAGTGGGGGGATGAGGTCAGTTTGCGATCCAATACCGCTTTGCAAGACAAGTGCCATTTAGATCAAGACGTATATGCATCGATATGTCAACCTAAGCCTTAATGGATTGAGTAAAATCAGTTTGTTTCACATGATACCACCATTTTGAATAAATCTCAACAAAACAAACTTCACCTTCAAGAGATATCCCTTTTAAGTTCGAAGCACTTTCGTATCTTCATGAAGATAGGCCTCATGAGAAGTATGTATATTGTTCGAAAAAAGCAATGTCTGCTCAGTGAGATATGCTATATAGTTAACCTGAGAGTAATAGTTTGGTATGAGGATCAACAGCGCGACAAGTTTGGGGACACATTTTCGAAGTAGTTGTCATATAGAAGCAGTGTGTCCGTTTTGTATACAAAACAGCGGTAGTGACTTCTCATCCTGACGACACTCGGCAACATGGCCAATTACTGGCCACTTAAGTCTACACAGAATAGTAAGACGTTTTGGAGTAGAGGGTTCGGCAGACTGGCAGCGTGATTACGATTAGCAACAATGACTAACAAAATTAGCCACTTCTGTCACATTATGAGAAATAGGGTACTTTGGCAACTACCCTCCTAAGTAAATTCATGTTATTACCCTGAATCATGCTGCCCAGTTTAAACAAAGAAAGTCCGGAAGAACAACGTAACTATATATCAGTAATCGGTTTCTGTTCAAATTATGGGGCATAGAAAAATATTGAAACCAATTATAGCCTTTAATCCGTAAACAACTGTCTGACTAGTAACACGGAATAGCTCACAAGACTGTTGTGAAAAGATACGTTGGATCGACTACAAAACAAAAGGGCCCTTGACAGAATTCGAGTTTTCGGTCTTGAGACAAACTACACGGAAACCTCTGTCCCGAAGTATAAGGCGGATGACTACGTTAGTTGCTCATATGCCAAGTGTTAAACGTCGTGTTGCTCCGCCTCAAAACGTGCGTAAAAAGAAGGAAACTACAGCTATACATACCTGGTGCACGATGTGGAACAAATATTTTCGAATTAGTAAGTAAAAGGACAGCTACTAAAAATAGTAGCTAACACCACTAAACGACCAATGGGCCTGGCGGAAAATTGGTTTAGGTGACCCCCGGATTGTTTTGGGAATTTCTGCGCATTCCGATTGAAGAAAATCGTTTTCGGAGAGGGTTATAGATTGAAAAATCGTATTTGCCTTTGCCAAACTGCGTCATCTGTGGCGTCGAAAAGACGTCCGGTTGTCGCTGAAAGGAAGGCTATATAATGCCTGTGTGCGTTCCATTTTGCTTTATGGTTCAGAAACGTGGTTTATTCGCAAAGAAGATATCAACAGGCCTGCTGTGTATGACCATCGTTGTCTCCGTCAAATAGCCCATATTAAGTGGACTGATCGCGTGAGCAATATGGCAGTTCGCCAGTGCGTATTCCGGAACACTCTGGATGCACGATCAATTGGTCAACTAATCATTGCACACGGCTTGCGATGGTTGGGTCATGTACTCCGTATGTCATCTGATCGTTTACCGTACCGGGCACCAACAGTTGGGTAAAACCGCGTGGTGGCCAAGCAACAACGTGGTCACGAAATATGAAGACCCTGACTGCTCCCTTGAGCAAAGTGGGTAGGTGTCGCCTGCCTGGATGGGGTTCTCGTAATCACTCAAACCGCTGGTTAGAGACGCTATCCGAAATGGCAATGTGTTCCAGTCAATGGCGTACTTGTATCCATACCATTTCTAGTCCTTCCGCTTCGTCTTCTTTTTATTGATTTTCAACCTTCTTAGTAACGTTTTGTTCTAGGATATTCCACGTGACTGTTGAGGTGAGCGGCGGCCCGAGCCACAGTACCTTTTGGTCAGGCTCATGGCTGTTAGGATGATGATGACTGTACGTGCATTTGGCGCACAAATGCGATGACAGTGGTACCTTTGCCATAATTTTTTTTTTACAGAGAATGGAATTCCATCACGAGATCTTTATGAAGAAGGTGGAATTTGGTTGAAGAATTACTGATAATGGTAGTTTTTCACCTATGAAACTTAACTAACTACAACTTTTTTTCGCTTTTAATTTTACAGAAAAACTAAGCTTGCTGAGTTGCTATTTACAACCTGAGGTACACCGTATCTTCATCCACAAACTGGTAATATGCAATTTGGAAACTGTCAAATAGTTTCGGTGTCAGTAACCGGACGCCAGTCGTGCATCCTTCTAAATGGTTGTGATCAGAATGTACGACTTTCACACCTTTCTACTCAGACAATTTACGTGTTCTACACTGAATCATATTCTTCATTGGTCACTTTCGTACCCAGTGTTTTACTTATTGGTGAAGGTCTCTGTTGGATTGAAAGCAACAAAATCACAGACCATGGCAGCTTTTACTCAAGCTATGAAACAATAAGCTTGCAATAATATTAGGTTATAACCTTGACATAGCGTACTTGTTATCTAACCAGTCTATTCTGCATAAGACACAGTGGGACTATGAAGAAAACTTCTAGAAGGTCAGTCACAATATCAAGATAACTCCACCACCGGCGACGGGAGACTGAACCCCAAAACGTTCATACAATCAATCAAAGGGTAATTGTGCATTTACCAACCGCTTTTATGATCCAGTCCAGGTTCACACAGCGTGACCATCACGGGCTTGCAAACAGTATCCTGGGGTGGTGGTGACGTTATTGACATTTCTTCATCACCACATCTTCCACCATGCACATTCTTCAATCTTGGCGACTCAACGTACCGATCACATATTCGCAGAAGATGCGGCTGTGTTCATAGATGCCGGCTTACCTATCGAAATACACTTTACCTCGTAGTCGCAAGTGTCTCAGAATCACTTTTAGACAACAAACTACTCAATCCAGCAATTTATCTAACTGTTCACCGGGCATAATGGGCTATGTAGTGAAACTCTTAACCGTGATGGCTTGAGTACCCACTAACAAATAACGATATCTCAACGACAGTCAATGAGAAGGTTAAATCAAACAGTTTGGATCTTTATTGGTGGGATCGGTGTACAAGCTTAATTCAGTGGCGCTCGCCCGGACCGTGCCCTGTTTAGTTGTGTTGTTCCTTGTTCCGATCCGGACCCGACCGCGCCATGCGTGCCTGTGTACAGACCGCACTGAATCACATCCAGTTGGAGCGTTCCAATTGGCTTGGTATACAGGTGGTGACCGCGTACGCATGCGTTCCGATGTGGAAGAAGTCTTTCGGGCCGATGGATGTGTGGGCGCTCACGTGCCGGTTGGGACAGTGAGCGTCACTTAGACTAGACGGCTTGTCACGTGATGGACCGCGTGAGAGGGCGAGACGACGGCTACAGCTAAATCCGAACCCGACGAGCTTTTGGTGTACTCGTGGTGACATCAGCATTAAGTCAGATGTAAGCTACTAGAATGTTCACGCCGTTCATGAACGCTTTCATGCGACAATCCTCTTCACATTCATCCACATGTATGGTGCACCTACGCGCTCCATCAGAGATGCGGTTACTCCTGCGTCCAGTGAGCGTGTTTTCCATATACGATTTAGACTAAACCTCCTAACCACTAATATCATCCGTTAGGCAGTGACTTTTCCAGTTCAGCCAATCCAGTGATGGACTGACATATCGGTTACTTCGTTCCATCTTTGTGTATTCAGAACTGCAGACTGTCGTCCGAGTGAACCACAAGAGACACTCGTTCGCCCAGGCCTATTACATGAACTGGCGTGACTACTACATTCACTTTCGTGCACCACGTCGACTGCATATCCTGAGGCATGAGCAACAGTGCGAAACATGAGCTAAACACTGCACCCACGTCTGCTTGTTCGTACAGAATGGTGGATGCGTCCGTTCTATGTAAACAGTAGGGCGGGTTGGGACGATGTCCAGGTAACACTTTCGCATGTCTCGATATAAATTCCAGATGTCTCAAGGGAGTTCTCTGGATTTCAACAGCCAACAAGGTCACACGGTTAATGTACTCATGTGTAGGCTGACAGACAGACTGGTTGGTTGGGGAACACAAATCTGCCGAGTGCAGGAGGAAAACGAGGCTAGATCAATTGAACCCAGTTGCCAGGCTGGCGAAGGTGCAGGCTAACCTGTACGTGATGGGCGCTAAAGGGGTGGGTGTGCATAAACGGCATAAAACAAACGCAGGTCTTCTGTAAATGGGTACATCAGCCATTCAGTCAGGTTGGCATAGTCCTCATGTTGACGTCCGAGCAGCTGGATAAGTCGGGCAAGCCCACGCTTATGTGGTGGAGTGGTATTCATCCCGGTAACAAAACGATGACGACTAAGAGAAGAGCTGGCAACATCCAGGGTAATAAATTAATCGCGGCCACCAAGCCTGAGTAACTTGTGCCCAGGGTAGGTGGCAAGCCATTCCAAGTTCACCCTGCCTTTGAATGACCTAGGCGTGACAAACTTCTGCATGCGAGTGTAGGCTGCTGTGCCAGCAGATGAGTACGGCTAAGGAGAGCCTGGATGCACATGACCGCATTCCGTATCATGGCTGGTCGATGTTTTACTAAATATGAAAAGTTGTCAACCGGTTAGTTGCTAAGATCCGGCCATAAAATTCCCAATAGGAGCAACCACTGGATGCACACCATCAATCCACTTCGTTTCACCAATATTTTCCGAGGAATCGAATTTGCCACCAGTTCTAATTAATTTCAACCTTTTTCCATTGTTCTCCCTATTGATCTGTTCCGTAAGGGATTTTGTGAACCACACTACACTCCTCATATATGTAACTCATATCAAGCACCGTCCTAGGAAAGCATAATGCCTTCCTATTTCTGTTGCGCAAACTTATGGACTTAAACCCATTGCACAGTCGATCATCTCAGCCTGAATACAAAAAAATTGTCATTTGCTGTTGATGCAGGTAGCCCACGTGATCAAAGGTGAGCGCCACTTATTCCTTATTGCCTCGTTCTCAGTTGTTTTTACACATAACCTTCACTCGTTTATTCCGTTGTGCACCAAATGTGGATTAACTTGGTATCGGTATACGAGAAGGAAAATTAGCCCACTTTGGAGCAAATTCACACTGACTACCCTTCTGTCTAATTGTGCATACGGTTTGAACATTGGGTGTCTGGCGAACATTCAACCAAGAGAGCTCGATATGCGAAATTGAGTAGTTGCGATCCATTACTATGGTTTATCGAGACAAGTGAGTGGTAAATGACAGAAAGACACACTGAATGAACTGCTCGCTCTGATTCCCACAACTGATGACCCACTTTCGTTGAAATAAAAGTACGCATTATCAAACAATCTAGGAAATTTTGAACAAAACAGTTAGAAGACGAACACTGGTGGATGCTAGCATTTCGTATTGGCTCGTCAGTACCAAATGACCAATAACACGGGAAACTTCCAATTTAACGTCTACAGTACTTGGGGGTATGAACAAAAAAACCAACAATAACAAAAACGTCCAATCGTGAGAACTGAAGGGATATAACTGTGTTAAATCTACGAAACGACAGTGTTTAGACTCCGTATTCTTGGGAAGGTTGGTTGGTAAATCTGCAGGATTCACAGAAAATATGCAACGACATTCCCTGAGCTAATTTAGTTCAATATGCAAATGTACCGACATGTTAACTTATGGCTTGGCTTCAACCCACAGAGATATCATCGTGGAATTGTACGAAGGGATCTCTCCATGAAGGGTCGGTATATTGCAAACCTACATGGACAGGTCAATATGGCAATTTCAACAGTTTTGTGCCCAGTAAACAAACGGAATATAACCCAAGGCCTGGCAACTACAGCAAGAAAGATATGTTCGGACGGCGCGGTAGAGTAGGAACTGAAAACAGTTCAAAATCGATTGAAGGAAAATGGCTATCTGGAGCAATTCGTCGCTTCAAATATGAAGGTCAAAATCCCGCATGAGGTAATGCCCACAGCTGAAAAGAAAGCTGTTTTGTCAAACTCCCGTTTAAAGGGGATACTG
Source organism: Paragonimus skrjabini miyazakii (assembly GCA_014338405.1). NCBI lineage: Eukaryota > Metazoa > Platyhelminthes > Trematoda > Plagiorchiida > Troglotrematidae > Paragonimus > Paragonimus skrjabini miyazakii. The sequence continues at coordinate 109,999 of JTDE01001255.1, forward strand.
TAGCAGATCAGTTTAACCGCTGCGTGCACCGATCACCTAGACGTACCTTTCCAACGGCAACCTTAAGAAGTGGGTTCACAACAATGCCGATGTTGAGACTGGGCCTGAAAGACAAGCTACCAGCTGACGATCAGTCAACGCTCGTGTATTCATTTTCATGCTGCTGTTGTACTGCAGAATATGTTGGTCGTACGACTAGGCGCTTGTCAAAAAAGATCAAGGAACATCATCCAGCTTGGATTGGATTTGATTGTCGTAAGTCAATTGCCAGCGCCATTGTTGTACACCTAGCTGACACCAACCATCGTATAGACATCAGCAAAGCATGCCAGGTTGTCTACAGAATTGCGCACACAACCAAAATCAGTCTGCCAGCGCATTCTAGCGACCGCCGAATCGATTGCTATTAGATTACGCATTACCTGTGCTCTCGAAAGAATTTTTTTCAGGCCTTGCAACTGCCGTGGTCACAGTTCATTCACACCCAATCTAACCACACAAACATTTGACACCGACCGTGTGACGCAACATCCAGTCAACGTCCGGCCTGGGCCTAACCAATTATTGTGTGCGTAGTCTAGTACTGGCCTTTATTTTCACTCTCGTACAGTCACCCCTGAATTATGCGCTTTGTCTTATGACCTCTTGATGAAACCTATGTAACTGTATTGACTTGAGAAAGAATTATCGAGAACAACTGTTCATTACATCACTACTTTTGATGTTATGATAATTTCCCGGCTATGATGGGATACTTAAGCTTGCTTATGATCATCACTGGGAATATACTTCAGCAGACATCACCTTTCACTTTACCGCACACATTTGTATAAAACTGATTAACAATATGCGCGAAATTGTTACTTATTTCATCAGACAAACTATCGTACCTAATACGCAATTCAACGTTTGTAGTTACAAGAATTTCTAGTTGTACTTCACGTAAAACTTATTTGCAGGAAGCGCATCAGCACGTGCTTAATGTTTTTGATTGCATTGGATTTTTATCCACGCACTGGTAGAAGGGGGATTTTTCATAGAGAGAACAATCAAATGCGTGGGCATAAACGGAAGCTTCCGTGTGATGCAGTAAACAGAGTGGATGGGTGAAGATCCATCTGTCAGTCTGGATCATTTGTGACTACGGATGAAAGCCGAATACGAGATGGAAGTTTCATATAACATCGTTGGTAACTAGTTGGATTGATAATGGTCAAAAAATTGCACTTAATCACTGAGAGCTTGAATACAAAATTGGGCAAAGGGAGAACAGAAGCGTTTGTTTATAATTTAATCATATGCGGCTGCAGGAAGCTTTATCATCTAGATTGATGGAAATAAGACATTAAAACATCCAACCACTTTAACCCATTTAGCTCTGTTCTGCAATCGCATCCACAGAAGAACAGTACGTGAACAGAAAGTACACGCAACTGTTGCGAACAGCCGAAAAGGCAATGTTCACATACTTGGTGGTATATCAGAACGAGGATTGCTGACACATTCCATTAAACATGGCAAATATACTACAGCAAATTGTCAGGTCTGGCTGCGGACGATGTCAGAAAGTCTAGAGGAACACGAACTCGGTGGCAGTCTGTGACAATACAATCTGTCACACGGACCTTGAAAGCGTGTTCGAAGATCCACAGTACACCGGTGGAACACTCACGTTGGACGTCCTATTCTCCGGTTCTGAACCAAATCGAAGACGTGTGCAGTGTGATGAAAAATTGAGTAAAACAAGTGATGCGAAAATGATATGACCTCCTAATCGCGTAGGATCCTTCAGGCATGCTCTCCAGCGTCAGTGACGTTTGAATTATCTGGAAGAGCCCGTCGTAGAGGAGAGAAGTGTGATGACAGTAATGTGTTGTCATAACATGATAAACACATGTTTTTAGTAGTTCTGTTTTCAAGCGCTCAAAAACAGCGACGTCTGATTAAGACAGTATTCTTTATTTGGGCATTAAATATCCGACGACATGGTAGCTGTAGCACATTGGGTTTACTATGTTGTGTCTGAGTGTACAAGTTCAGCATCAGTTTGGACAGCGACACTCTGTACTTCCGTCAGACGTGTAGCGTTCATCGCAAAACTCATCATGAAACAGTCATGTAGAAAACAATGCGGGATAAGCTTAAACTTATTACAACTGATGGTGAATCCGATTTTTCAACGAAGAACTCTCGGAGAATCTTATTGAAACGAATATGATCGATGGTGTGTATTCCTCAGTTGGTTTCTAGCGTGATCCATTATAAGATACCGATTGCCACATTGTCATATTTAGTCGAAAGAATATATAACATTTGATTAGGAGATTATATTAACCGTAAATGACTGCAAAAAGCAGAATGAAACAGAAATGGAACTGTACACAGTTGTAGGGTCAACTTAATAACATGTGAATTGATCAGTATGAGCGCAACAAAATTGTGAAAAGCTTAATCCACAGGTAAATAACGACGACAGCATGCCATTTAAAACGAGTTTCGGCACCCACCACCTCTAGGCACACAGATCCTGAGAACAACCGACCTGAGGATGAACACCAAGCAACAGTGGTGGACTTTTTGGTGTTTTTATGGTCATTATTTGAGATACAAACAAGCTGCCAAACTCGCTTCTTTCTGTTTTTAAAGCTCATAACTGGTTACCACGACCGCGATTAGAGCTCATTTCACGTTTTATGAGGTAGCCGTGACCTCACATTAGGCACAACCGCAGTATCGAATGCAAGCGCTTGGCCGCATTCGCTTGTAAGTAATGCTCAGATTGACCGATCGCCTCAAGAGATGACACAGTAACCGTTCTGGTAGCTCCAAATGATGATTCCAGGGTTAGGACTTTTCAACGAGATGAAATCACAGTAGCCACAAATGCCCGCAGCTGAGAAGCCTGTGTGCAAGGGAGCTGCGATCCATTTTGAGTCATGTTCAGCTAATATCACCGAAAAACCCCACTGCTCACCACGATTGGACGACGTTGTCATCGTTAATCTTTTTCAGATTTCAATTGACTACTGATTTATGATAACAAGAAACATTTATGTAGAAACAATAAATCTGTTAATATTGGAAGCAATCTGCAGCTAGACGACTGACAGGTAATATCGTCATCCCAATCGGCGGGCATATACCAATAAACTAGATTGGTCTTAACTGAAAGTGGAAAAACAGAAATGGACGGGACGGTCAACACCTAATGAACAGTAGAGTGGCACCTGAGATTTCCGTATAGCGGTTCGTTACTTCTTCGTGCGTCACAGACAACCTGGTTTAAAACAAAAATAACCAGTCAGCCATCAGCTCTTTCAACGACTACATCCTCAAACTATGTCAGATGTGGGGCTCTCAATATGAAAGATAAACATGATCAGTAATGACTAAACTATCAGTTAGGTATATATTATTTTTGAGCTGTTATCGTTTGTATAGGACACACCCTAAGCAAGCCGACTATGGCATCTGTAAGGAGTTTTCGCTGTAGCAGACGAAGAGTAGGCATTTTCTGTACACAAACCATGAATCCAAACCTACATATCCTTAAAGACTGTGTGATACAACACGTTTGACGATTGCCATCAGAACCCTGGAATTTAAACTCACAGTTGCCTGCCCGTTGTTAGTTGATGCGCAACTACTAAAAGACGGTGTACAAACTACATGGTAAGCATCCGATCACGGGAAAAAGAAAAAAACAGATTACGCTTTTATCTATTTCGCCCGAAAATAAGAAATATAAACCAATAAGAAATCGAACTGATAAAAACGCCAGTAATCAATGCGATAAGAAACACCGATGTAGCGGAAGAGGGGGATATTTGATGGGTTGGCGGACCAATGTCAGCAACGGAAGACACACCAGTGGACACTGAACTCGATGAAGTTACATAAGTACTTAAGGATACAGGGGGACACTGTTGTTGAGCCTGGATTAGGAGTTCCCGATTGATGTGATTCAGTCCACTTTCTCTAGCCAACTGGGCTGCGTGTTGAACCAATTGGACTAATTCCGCACCAGTATATCCACCGAGACTGTCCTCGGCAAATCTGTCCAACCAGTCGGTATGTAACCACAAGTGACCGTCTTGCACCGCACGTCGAGACAGCTCCAAGCGCAGAATTGCAGCACGAGCTTCGGCATCCGGGGGTGGGACGGGGATGACAAGATCAAAGCGACCGGCGCGACTCAGAGCCTAATAATGACAGTGGGTAGATAGATACGGTTAGTCAACACAAATCTATTCAATACAAAAGAGCGAGTTATTTGCTTGTCACAACGATATGCATAAGAATCGCTTTATCTGAAACAAATCGGCCTAGAAACATTTTAAGCTGTTTCAAGAACGCTGTTAAAAAGTATCTATTGTAAATGATGACGTTATTGTATATAAGCAAGTCTTATCACCTAATACCCAATCCCACTGGTCGCCGGGCCAGACATTTAGAGTGCCCATGTTCTAATGACAAACAAAACAACATCAACAGTACACAGAGATTTTGGTGTTCATTCGGAATCTCTATATTCCGCACAAATAGCGAAATGAAAATGATTATGTGACCCTAAAAAGCAGAATTGACCAATATCAGCATGTAGGTAACAGAAGTGTTTCAACCAGAGAAGGTAAGTTTATTAAGACAATGTATGCAACATAAACGCTTACACAGTGAAGATGTCACTTTCTCTATTGATGTCAAATTTGCAATTGGAAGGTGATGCTTGGCGAGCAATCGAACGTAGAATTCACCAATTCGAGCTACAAATGCACAATGTTTTGTACAGTAAAGCCACAGATGGAGATTCCCCTCCGTTAGAGTCAAGTAATGCACTCCAACTGTTCGAAATTGCATTGATGAATACCCAAAAGAGCCAACATGCGTGAGTGAGATAGTGGCTGTACGTATTGCATCAAAATGTACTTTATAAGATAGGTAATCCTATACTGTCTCTGTTGAAGTTCGTCTGATACGTTTTTCGTCTTTCGTTTGGTATGATGCGTAAGGATAAATCCGTTGAGGCATGTTTGGTTTGTTTGCAGAAAGACTATCGTTAATTTGCCTTTATTTGTTTTTGTTGTGTGCAGTAAATGATCATGACGAATTTGGTATCAAACTTCTATTCTGGTATTGTTTGACACGTTCTTCATCTTCATCTGCACCCGACTGTTCTCATGAGGTCATTTTCAGTTGACTGGTGACCGTTTCTAAACACGTGCTTAGCTGCCCCAGTTTGAATTCTGCTGGATAATTTGTGTATCCAGTTGATTCACATTCAAGGTGAGATAGTACCTTTGTTGTAATTTTATAAAACAGTACCGTATAAATTCCAATCCTTTCGATCGCCTTTTCTGACGGTTTTTAGACTTGGGAGATAGTCCCGTTGACCCGACCGTCTGAATAAGCGTTATCGGAATCGACGAATACGTGTTACTGACTGAACTACCCTAAATCACCAGGAGCGACTTAACAATAGTACTGATGTACGGGATTCATAAAACGAGACGTTCTTAATGAAAGGTATCCTGTGACACACACCCTAATGCGAATTCATCCCAGTCATCAAGCACAACAACCCAGCTTAGCTCGGTAAGCCTCTAACCTATGATAAACGCTACCGCTAGCAGGCATTCTGATAGTTCAATCAAATCAACACAAGTGACACGTAGGTTTAAAACCAGAGCAGATGGAGGAATCACTTGAATCGATAAGCGGAATAATCCACATACCGAGTCCAGTTTATCCATCCGATTGGTGGCCGCGATTAGAATCACCTGACCGGATTGGCCCTCGACCCCGTCCATGGCGGTCAACACTTCGCCCAACACATGTTCGCTCGCACCGGTCTCACTAGATGTGATAAAATGAAACTGAAATTAGCAAGTTAGACGGTGGTATACGATAAAGCTAGTTTTATGTACCGGCGATATACGTGAAATACCACGTGTCAATCGACAAAACTTCGCACTTCTATCTATTCCTGCACATCAATTAAGAAAATTAAAGATATCTGAAAAACACACCATAATCCACAAAGTTTGCTCTAGAGAAGGTTCCAGATGTATCACGGAATTACAGCATCCTATTCGAATAGAATCAAACAACATAACGTATGACAAAACATACAAATTGAAAGGTTTGATCGAATTAACAAGATGCTGATCAGCAAGCCAGATCCCCGGACACAGACTGGAACTCAGTTCCAGATCAGGAATAAGAGATGACCATTTAGAAACGAAAGCACGTCTGTTGCCCGGTTCGAAATATTCCGGATGAAAAAAGTTGGTAAATTGGATAAACACCAATAATTGCAATGTTGGATAAAACGCTTAAGACAGAAGTTGGAAAAAAACGGCTAGAACGCGAAGTCCAGTAGATGAAAGGGTTTCGTACTGACGTATCAGTATCGAAGTTACAGTAACAGGATTCGTAGGAACCGTGTTGACTGAAGAAAGCAGAGAATACTTGTACACACTTGTAGCTACGTTGGACGGTTTCAAGAGGGAAGGAAAGTTGATAAACGCTTCCGAGTTCAGAAGATTATCGATATTAGGGTTGCGAATGGAAGAAAATTTAGGGGAAAACGAGCGGAAAAGATTTCAGTCGCTGTCACGATCGACGTGGCTAACCCCAGTAGTAATTGGAAAAGGTTACGAAATACGAACACGAAACAAGTGAACCGTAACGACCAGAAGTCAACCACGACGATAAGGAAACGGTGGGATCACTACATCATTAAAAGGTCAGTTTGTACAATAATGTAATAGGAACAACTTCTCGTAGTAAGGGCATGAAAAATTATGATCGAAAAAATCACAAAATATTCTCTCAAAACATCTCGCGGAAATAAATCGATTGTAGAGAAAGGAGATTCACTCCACCAGTGCCCAAACTACCTGAGGACTAGGCATGAATGTGTGCGCCAACTTTGCATCAAGTTTATTACAAGTTCTGATAAGTTGATTCAGACTAGACACATCCGGATGACTAATTTGGTGCACTGGCCTTAGTCAGTTAATTGCTTTGTCGTTTTTGGAGTTAAGCAAACATACACTTCAAAACGTGATGGAGGATCCTAAATGGTACGACTACACTTACTGTGACATCACAATAGTAGATTAAAAATTGTGGAAGTTTCTGCAGTCTACCTGAATGTGACAGTTAACGAAGTGTCACAGCCCGTTTTGCGTTCTTTAGCAATAGCTTCTCAACAGAGGCAATATCCTTTACGAGATAAAGACAGTTTAGCACAAGATGAAGGTACACCAGAGAGTTAAGCACGACAGAATGACAATGGGTGAATCCAATAGAACAGCCCACTGAATAGCTTAAACAAAGAATTCGTATTTTTAACAATCGATGCACAATTAAAAGACAAGTTACAACCAGTTTAAACGATCGTTTCTACGTTCTGGATAATGATACCCACTTTTTGCTCCTATGGAGGTACGCAGAGTAGCCAGAATGACAGATCAATAATAATTCGCAGTTAATCTTGTTGAATAGGAGCCATCTGTTCGCAGTTCAGAAGTGAAAATTTCTCAAATAGCTTGTAGCTTCTCACTCTGTCATATTATCTAATAAACGCTAAATATCAATGTCAACGGAGTGGTTATACTGTGCGATTTCCAGTACAAATAAAAAGCGAGGGTCTTGGTGGTCATAAGGTAACAATCATAAATTGCGTCGCTCATTTTGACGGTAAAATGACGATCCTGGAGGTAATCGGTAAGTCAGAGCAGTAATGGATTACCTGCATCGCGATTACAGATTGTTATGTATAACGATAGATGGCCTACTTGGCAGAAAGCATGAAAAAAGTCTATGAGAACAACATTAACCAGTTTGCATTCACCAACCACTTTTGTCGATTCTTTCCGATCAGCAAGTACGTTGGCAATGAATGAGAATCCTTTCTGAAATCCACGTTGACTGTCAGGCAACAGTGCAAAACGAACTTTTCGCGTAAGTGATCATCAGTCTGGCTGTCGTTGGCCATTTGGGCAATCGACAATAACGTGATCAGTCTGTAAATGACGGTTTCGTTGTGATCGTTTCCTTTAAAGACGGGTGACCCTGAATGAAGCTCTCAGGGCGTGGGAAGCTTTGCTTCCCGGAGGGACTAATCAAATAACTTACGTGGTGGCCTAGAAGAATAATCAGTGCCTTTCCTCAATGCCACAGAGACAACAAGAATTGAACCTGGGGGCTGATTCTCACAAAGCATTGGTATCCTTTGGAAAACAATGTACAGTTTAAACACCGTTTAGGGACATCGCTGTTGCTGGCCTCAAATTATGGTACTGGATACATGGAGCTGGTGGTAAACATACTCAGATACCAGTTACCGAGAACGTTAGAAGCATCTCTGTTTGAAATGGTCATCCCACCGATGTCCGGCAAGTGAAGGACGGAAGGAAGGTTTTTAGTGTTGGAAGCGTTCTGGATGACCACTACACTATTTAGTCAGATGTAGCTGATACGGACGATGGAGGTAGACTGATAAATTGTGTCATATACCAAACAAGCGGTGGATGTAAATATTCCATCAGTGGAGTGCGGACATGCTGACTGCAGCACACACATTTCGTATAGTGCTTCTAGTAATCGATTTGGGACCCCGATCAGACAGGCGACTCTCATCGGCTCCACTTAATAGAGCAGTCAGAGTTTCAATACTCCGTGACCATCTTGCTGCTTACCTAACTATTGATGGTCTCAGTACACAAGGCAGGATGCGATGAACGCTAAGCTGATAAGCAGAGTGCGACACAACCATCACGAACTGTGCAACGTGGTTAGCTGACCGATTGATCGCGCAAACTGGAACACAAGCTGGATAGCTTACGTAATCTTCCAAACCTGACGCAGACTTATTGGTCAAACATAACGAGTCTGTTGATATCTTCATGTACAGAACAGTACAGAATGCACATACGCACTATATAGTCTTCCTTTCAACGATAGATGAACGGGACGTCTTTCCAACGCCAGAGATGACGCAAAGTGGCGAAGACAACAGATGCTTTTGCCATTTCCGTTGAAGTATCATCAGCAATATTAGAAAGTGAACAGACAGCGCTACCTAAGTATGTGCAACCGTCCACAGTACCAAGCCTGTTATATATAAGGTAGGAGTGGGAATGCCCCGGTCTTCAAACGGCAATTTAGATCTTGTAGTACAGCGTCGCCTGCATTTGTTCAGTAGATCCGTTGAGGAAGACAATGCCATCCGCACAGTTAATGTTAGTAAACTTAAGGTCAAGTAAAAAATCAACATCAAGCTCCTTGGATTCCTTAAGCACACGTGTCCAGATGTCGATCATGACAAAAATGAACAGAAAGAGAGGGATTGGACACTCCTGGTGAACATCACTAGAAGTAGTGAACACGCGAGACAGCTGTCTATAAAGTATCATCTAGCTTGAAGAGTGAATATACAGTAAACTAAACAGAATCACGTATTACCCTGGAATTCCTTCGTGAGGGAGACGGAATCAAAGGACTTTACGAGCAAACAAGTCGAAGACAGACTTTAGGCCTAATAAGATAACGAATGTCAATCGCCGGTAAGAATGTAGATGCTCCAAATGTAAGAATGCGGTCAATGTACTCTCTAATGGATCAGAATCATGCCTGTTCTTCACGTACGTGGAATTTCCTGGATTTAGAGGGCCGAAGTAAAGTACGATCAGTGAACAGCTTGGACGCAATAAAGTTAGACTGATGCTTCTGTGGTTACCACAGAGATCGGACTCCCTTTATAAAAAGAGGGACAACTATGGGTAAGCACTAATCATAGATTCATCATCATCATCATAGACAGCAATACATCAGTGGTTCACACTGATGCTCAACTGCCAAACAACCAGAAGAAAAAGCAAACTCTGTATAAGAACAGAGAAGAAAAAAAGAAGGGGAGGGGACCTGACCACTGAAAAAATAGCTACGTCTATATTCAAACATACAACATCAAGGCGCCTACACCTTGAAAAAAACAACCGAGCTGTAAGTGAAAGTAAGGCGTCATCAGCAAGACAGCTTCCTTGCGACTTTCATTGCCCCGTGTCACTAAGTGCTCTCACTTCACAGACAACTCGACCAAACAACGACAACATTCAGACCACTGAGCTCAGTTAGCCGCCATCTCACCTAACGTCTCAAGCCACCGATTCTGTGAGTCGCGAGAGCTCCAACCCGGAACACGAACCCCTTCGTGAACGATTTCATTTGTCTACGCCAGGTCATCATCTATTCACATCGCACCTTACGCCAATCGGCCGCAGCGTCGGCAAACAGTGCTCGGTGTGGCAAACGACTAGCTGGCATCCTTAGTACATGGCCTAATCACCTTAGTCTATGCATATGTAGTGACCGAACAAAAGAATTCGTTTGACAATCAGCGTCAAACACCCCGTTCTTAACCTCCTCGTTGCGCACTTGTTGGCGCCACCCGATACGAGCGACAGAACGCAGACATCGGTGGTCGAATACCTGGAGGCGGTTCACGTCCACGCTGCCATAAAGTAATACAGCCCTCAATGTTGTCTTATATACGCGACCCTTAAGCTTCAGAGAGATACCTTTCTGTCGCCATAAGTGCGTCAGATTAGTAAACACCGCTCTAGCTTTGGAAATACGCGCCTCTATTTCACTACCCACACCGCCGCCGCCGCCGCCGCTGATGCAGCTTCCCAGGTATACAAACCGGTCGAAAACCTCCATGACTTCATTATTTAACATTAAATCTACATAATCACAGCAATCTTGCAGAAGCACTCTGCACTTTAAGGCTACAAAGCGCATCCCGAAATATTTAACAAAACGCGAGATAGCGTGTAGCATCGTTTGTGTTGTTTGGAAAGTGTCAAACAGCAACATCTTTTCGTTAGCATAATCAAGGTCATTCAGTCTTCCACCAGATAGGAGATCCACATCGGCATTTTGTGAGTTCCGCAGTCAGTCCTCCATTATTTCGTCCATGACAACATTAAACAAAAATGGTGAAAGAGGACAGCTTTGACGTACGCCGCTCCTGGTGCTGAAACTGTCAGACAGTTCACCACAGACCCTAACCTGAGTAGTATGGGAATAAGGCGCCAACAGTATGTTCACATATTGGTCGATACATCCCTACGTTTAGGCGACTTTAAAAGTGTAGGTCTATCCACCGAAACGAGCGCACCCTTATAGTCGAAGAATACGGCGATTGTTGACTGGCAGTACACATGACGCTGCTCCAGAATTTGACGAAGGATAAAAATGTGATCTATACATCCCCGACCAGGACGAAAACCTGCCTGTTCTTCTCTAATGTTTAACTCCCAAACTGCAGTGAGTCAACGAAGTATAATGGATGCCAGAACCCTAGAAATGACTGGGGTCAAACTTATTCCCCTATGGTTTTCGCAAGAGCCCCTAATACCTTCCTAGAATGTGGGAACTATTATCGACTGACCCCAGCACGAAGAATGGTCTCCGTCATCCACACAAGTTGAAACAACTGAGTCAAAGCTACTACTAACGCCTCCCCACCTTCTTTGAGAAGTGCCGGTATGAGATCATCTGGATCAACCGCCCTATTACGTTTTAGAGCCGAGATGCAATTGCGGACCTCAGTCTCGGTGGATAATTTCGAATCTACTGACCAGGGCACTACATTACAAGTTTGCGGGGGCAACAAGGTAGAAGCAGGAGGCCAACTAAGTTGACTCTCAAAGTGTTCTGCCGGACGCTCTAACCTTCTGAACTTATTATAGATTAGTATGCCGTCTGCCTCGCTGATAGCTTCACTGACAGACGGTCGCCTGGGACCAGTAGCACGGATCAGCTTAAAGAATTTTCCGGTGTTCCCTGAAGCAAAAGCGATTTCCATTTCCATAACTTTTTCCAATAACCAAGCCTCACGATCAACCGTTAGAATATGTTTCAGTTTCCTACGGATATCTCTTCTAGAATTGTTATGTGAACTACCAGGAGGGACCTTCCGTCTGGCTTCTAACAACTCCAGTGATTTCTCTGAGATCCAATGTTTATTAAACTTATGTACCCCTGTGCCGCATGCTACAGTACCTGCGTTCTGAATAGCCTGTGAGATTTATGTCCAGCAGCTATTAGGGTCTTCGGAGTGAATACCACTAAGGCAGCTTTCTAAGCTGGTTTGGTACTTATGCTTTACCGATGGCAAAGCCAATTTATCAACAGCCAGTCGTTGCTGTCGGTGAGGTCGTTGTGCGGCAAAAATAAGAACGAAACGACAACGTGCCAACGCATGATCTGAGTCCGAGTACGTGTTCCAATAAGAACGACAGTCTCGAATGCAACCACGCCATCTATAACTAATAGCTATGTGGTCTATCTGAGACCCGGCCTGAATCGGAGAAGGCGGGCGCCAAGTATGGCAATGACGTGCACGATGCCTAAAACTAGAACTAGCTAAAAATAGCTTATGCTTAGCGCACAGCTGCAACAATCGCCCACCATTGTCTGATCGATATGACGCGATCCCAAACCTGCCACCTAAACGAGATTCGGCCTCACCAAGTCGGCCGACCTGAGCATTGATAACTCCGGTCAGAAGGACTATATCAGAGCCATGTGTCGACCGAAGGAGAGCGGTCTGATTCGAATAAAACGCGTCTTTGACGCCGACGTCACTACAGTCAGTAGAAGCGTAAGCAGACACAATGAATAAATTCCTGAAAGTCTTGCGTCTAGAGTTGGTCTTAACGGAACCTGCCAAGTGGACGGCACAAAGTCTACTGTTAACAGGAATCCAATCTATCAATGCGGCTGCGGCCGTCGAGCTAAATACTATACCCACTCCAGCCTGACCTGTAACAGCGGCTGTGGAGTCATCCGAAGTGTATTACCAGTATCGGGTAGACAATGCGGGTACTGTTAGTTCCATACGCTAATTACTGTCCTGCATTCTAGTTTCCGAGATACAGCAGACATCAACATGCAACGAGTCTAACGTTCGTGCAAGAGCAGCCTGTTGACCTATCTGTTTTAGAGTGCGAACGTTGAAGTCACCTATATTAATTCGCATTCTAGGTCTAAGCAAGGGACGAGGCAGGCCTGACGCTAAATGGCAACAGACGGAACTTACCGGCTCAATGTTACCACGGTTAGCTATATCTGTTGTGGGACCTGTAGAGTAACTATCAGAAATGGAGGTTGGGAGGGGCCTGAGAACTAAATTTGATAGGACAGTGGGGGAGGGGTCAACAGTAGCATGTTTTCGCCTATCTACCCTGCTGTATGCAGCAGATAGGGCGACCCGGTTTATACTGCAAGACGGCCGATGCAGTATGGAATTACTGGAATTGTGACTATTCATGGTCGTGTGTCGGCTGACATACTACCAGGGCGCCCAGACCTAGACAGGAGAACGATTAGGGTTCTCAACCAAAGTCTTTGGCTCAAAAGCCTATACCGCAAGGCAGCGGGTGGGTGGCAGTGTACCAGAACTGGTACATTTTTCGGAAAAAGATGCCAACCTTCTTCCAACCCCCAACCTGGAGGACCAGGAGACTGGTTTGTCAGACCTCTACCTATTGACCTTCCTGACGTGAGTAACTCTGTCGGTGTGGTGGTTACGCCGTCCAGTTTAGCCCAATAGGTTATCGAGATGCGCAAGCCGTCACACCGCGTCAAGGTCCAGTCTCGTTGTGACAGGATCACAGATGACCAATTCAGTATCGCAAGCCGTCGGAAGGAAACTTATCAGTCTTCATACTAACCGTAATCATCGTCATCATAGCAGCCATGAGCCTGACCCAAAGGTACTGTGGCTCGGGCCGCCGCTCACCTCAACAGTCACGTGGAATATCCTAGAACAAAACGTTACTGAGGAGGCTGAAAATTAATGAGAGAAGGCTAACAAGAAGAATTAGAAATGGTATGGATACAGGTCCGCCATTGACTGCGACACATCGCCATCTCGGATAGCGTCTCTAAACAGCGGTTTGAGTGATCACGAAGACCCCATCCAGGCAGGCGACACCTACCCACTTTGCTCAATGAGGCAGTCACGGTCTACATAGTTCGTGACCACG
>JTDE01001255.1:142309-154527 GCA_014338405.1 Paragonimus skrjabini miyazakii
GTCTGCATGTTTTCGATAGAGGGGCTAAGTAAGACAATGTCGTCCGCATACTCCAGATCGGTCAATCTAGCGCCAGGAAGAAACTCAACACCAAGTTCACTGGACTGCTTAAGCGCACCCTCCAGAATGTCGTCCATGACAAAGTTGAACAGGAAGGGGGAAATCGGACACCCCTGACGAACACCACTAGAAGTGATGAACGCCTGAATCAGTTGTCCATAAACTCTCACCGTACTTGCAGAGTGAGCATACACTTATCTCAGTAGATTCACGTATTTCTCTGGTACTCCCTTGCGGAGAAGGCAGTTCCAGAGAACGTTACGAGCAACTGAGCCGAAAGCAGCCTTCAGGTCTAAAAAGACCACGACTGTCGGCTATCTGTAAGAGTGCTGATGTTCCAAGATCCGTCGAAAGATAAAAATATGATCAACGAACCCTCGACCGGATCGGACTCCTGTCTGTTCTTTGCGTATCTGGCTTTCACTGGACTTAGTGAGCCGACGTGAAAGGAGGCCAGTGAGTAAGTTGGACGCAACAGACACCAAACTGATGCCTCTGTGGTTGTCACATAGACTTTGGGCTCCCTTTTTGAAAACGGGAATGACTGTTGATAGGCACCAATCACGAAGCACCTCTTCAATCTCCCAGATCGTTTGGAGGAGATTTGTCAGTTCTGATATAAACCTCTCGCCACCATCCTTGAAAAGAGAAGGAGGGAGGAGGTTTGGTTCAGGAGACTTATTACGCTTCAATAACTTAAGCTCCAGGACCATTTCTGCTTCTGACGGAGGACCATCAGGAATGCGATAACTGACCAATCGGGTCCCGTCGTTCACATGATCTGGTTGAGACCAGCTGAACTGCTCTTCAAAATGTTCAGCCCACTGGTAATAAGTGAACCATCTTTTTCACATATAGTCTCACACCGACTCAACGGCCAGTACAACCACGGATCCGAGAAAAAAACCTGCTATTCCCATATAAAAAGGCTTTTCCCATTTCTTTCTCTCTCTCTCTCATGTGTACATTAGCTGCGTGATCTCGTTCATCGATGAAACTCAGAGAACCCCATGAAACATATCAAAGTGATATCGAGACATCTTAGACCGGAAAAGGTGTAGAATTAGTACTTTCTTGCAAAAAGGATGCCAACCTTCTTCCAATCCCGAATCTGGAGGACCGGGAGACCGCGGCTTCTCAAACCTCTGTCTAGTGGCCCGCTTGGCATGAGTAACCCTGTTGGCGTGATCATCACATCGTGTCAAGGTTCAGTCTCGTTGTGACGGATGACTCGAACGGGCGTTCAGAGGTCCCAACAGCGAGAGTTGGGCGACCGTGAATTTGAGCGCGTGGTACGCAAATGAATTGTGGGTGCTTAGGTCGTGGTGACGTGACCATATGGTGCTGCGACGAATGCACTGACCTTCTCAAATTGGTAGGTCGTCAACGTACCCACAGCACGCTACCAACGAGGAGATGATAGGTACGTTAGGCACGTACAAGTTAAATTACGTGGATTTTCAGCTCAATCAAGTAACGTCAGACGTGGTTTGGTAAATCGACCATTTTCACTTTCTGAATCATGGTGACCTTCCACTTTTTTCCTCTTCAAATTTGTTGTACGTCTGATGTTTAGCTTGGTTCTCAGCCCAAATTTGGATTCTATTTTTCTCCCCAATCTTACCACGAGTGCACTGATAAATACTATGTTGAAATATTTCTTACTTCAGACTTTCAGTATCTTTACTTCCAGTTTATAACACACCGATGGAACATCTCTATATTTTGTTTTCTAAAGATAACCGTTTTACTTTCACATTAGACCAGCATCTGGCTAACCAGCATTGGCAGGTTGGATCACAAAGGCCTCTAATCACACTTCTCGTGATCTAATTCTAACTCCATGGGGACTTACACTAACAGTCCCTCAAAGCCGAGTCAGTTCAGCAGTCGCGAATGGATCACGGAAGTCGAAATCTGATGGGTGTGATGTGATCAAGATATAAACATACACTCTTATTTTGACGGACACTGCCATGTTTCACTTGTGTACAATGAGCATTTGATTAAGTTAAAATGTCAAACAGCGCACAACGCGACAGTGGAACTTAAGTGCAACGTATCTGTTCCCAGTCTCTGTCCATCGCGCAAGGATGGTCCCCATAGTTCGAATGAGTGTGAAAATATAGAGCATTATGAATGGCATTTGAACGTCTGAAACTGGTAACGGATCACGAAAAAGTGGGAGGGTGTAGTGTTGGAAAATAAAGTCTCGCCGCTATGATAAGTCTTAATATTCTCAAAGGAATTATCATTCACAGATCTGAGTGAATAGTATTGTTACAGAAACCGCATGAGTCACTTTGAACTAGTGTTGAAACACACAAATGATACTGCGACCTTCTAAAGTGGTAAGTTTATAGTCATGAGCACCACTGATGCGTATGAATCTACCTACCTGAGTTTAAAAGAGCCTTAAGAACACAGGAGCCCAAAAAATCAATCGCACAAAGTCACGAGAGTGTCGACATAAGATTACTAACCTTGGAGTGTAGCCGTGAAGCTTGGACGCTAACAGAACAAGCAGTTCGACACCGTGAGGATCTTGGAAAAATTCGTCTGCGCTAATGAGAGCGGAAGCATTGGACAATTGTGCTAACGCATTCAATGGGGGAATACACATGGACTTCAGACGGAGACGAATGTGATGCTCAAGGATTTGAAACCGGGTTTGCGCATCCGGTAAAGGGACCAGAATACGGCGATAGAACAAACGACGAGCCTCCGGCAGATTGAAAATTCCGTCTGCTGTCGTGGCAGTGGCGATAACACAAACTTTATAATGCACAGAATTTGAGGGATCAGTCAAGCGCTCAATCGCTTCAAAAAAATGATTCACTGCACTGGTGCCGCCAAACTGTGTTCTGTTAGGATTCCCCGTCTCCTCGCTGTAGACCTGTTCCACCTCATCCGCATCTGACGGGGTCGGGCCGATCCACATATCCAAATCAGGAAGGAGGAGCACCAGGGGGGTCACTATTCGTGAAGCAGTAGTCCTAGTTTGCTCCAAGAACCACTGGTAGAATGGGTTGATGGAAACCCGGATGGATGTCGGTCGACTGACACATAGCGTTCTGGCCAACGCGGAGGAGAGGGTCAGGAATGTAAGTGATCCGGACCAGTCCTGTTAAGAGACCGTGCGCAAGACTTACATATAATTGCCATACAAGAACAAATCCACTGTATAGTGTAGATATAAAGGACTGTCGTGGGTGATTTTTCTAGGTATTAGTAAAATGTATGAGCGGTGAACAAATGAGACGCAGAAATAGAATTCTTATATATCCCACCGTATTGATCTCATTAAAGTAGAGTGTTGTGGATGGATCGTAACCTGAATGCGTACAGTAGTAACGCACGCCAACTTCAATATTTGAATCTACAGGGTATACTGGTCAACCAACACGAAAACGAGTGAACTGTTTGAAACCCGTTTGAAGAAACGTATTGACGCGATCGGTATTCTAAAACGAACAAACTAGCAATGGATCCGAAACCAGTTTGAAACCAGTTAACGCCCGGCTCGCACATTTGAACATTACATGAACAACACGTACTTTACGAGTTGCTTTAATTTTCCACACACTCATCAGCTAAGTAAGGTGTGAAACAAACATCATAAAGTATTCTGCAAAAATGCAAAGGATGACAAAACAAAGTGCAAACGCATAATTCCGATGTGTCTGTTGAAACCACAATAGTCCAACTGTCACGGATAGTTGGTTTAGCACATACGATTTTGACTGATGCTTGGCAATCAGCAAGGCTTCCACGCACTTGGGCAATCGACAATTCCTGACGTGCCTGGTTACAGTGAACGGCAATTTTAACTCTACGCAATGGCCAGCTTTTACCAGAGGTTTTGTAATAAATGGAGAAACTTTGTGGGAATGCCTACCGACTAACGATAGTCGACAGCCATTTCAGAATACTTCCTCTTATTTTTTTTTTCGTAGCTTTTTATCAGCTCTGTCTATGAAGGTTTGATCGCAGCACCATAATGGGAAATTATGAATTACACAACGGACGAAAAGTGTAGGAATGCCTCCTTTGTTGGTGGCAGCAGTAATTTCTTGGTCTCGGTCAATGGATTCATTTTTGCGATGTTGCAGGTCTTCTTAATTACAGCTCTGAGTTGCCGGATAGTTACGTGCACCAAACGGTAAGTTAAGAAATAGTCCTTCTATAGCGGACGGATTCATTTTGCTTTGCTGCCTTCGCATGCTGTTTACAGAAAGTGTCTAAATAATTATGAAACTGAAACGTCTATCTAAGTCCCACTACAAGTTTCTTAGTTCCATAATCATACGCAAATTTAATTTGTTTTCATTTGTAGTTTAGCTGTATAGTTCAGTTGCAAGCTGATTGAAATCTATTCAACTATCTCACTCCGATTCATGACTTTCGAATGGTTGACCGCTTGTTCGCCGAGTTATCACGACATAATCAGCTTGTAAAACGGTGAGGAGGATATTAGGATCAGATCGTTGTGGGACTGACCCACATTCACCAGACGTGGTAGACCATAAGATTCATCGGAAGAAAACCTTTAGTAATCTGATGCTTCCTGATGCTCATCATTAAACCGACCCTATATGACCGGTTTCGTCCTTGTTTGGACTCATCCGGTAGAGACAGTCTGAATAAGCTACCATTCGCGCCACAAAACAGTGCACTTATCCGCTCGGCCACCAGTTCCACAAGCATCATCATCATAGACAGCTTAACTGTCACATAACCACGAGGGATAAAACCCTATATGAGAAGAGAGTAAGAAAGAAGGGGAGTGGAGTGGACCTAATTCTCAAAACATACAACATCAAGGCACCCACACCTTCTAAAAAACAACCGAGCCGTAAGTGAAAGTAAAGCGTCATCAGCAAGACAGCTTCCTTGCGACTTTCAATGTCCCGCGTCATTAAGTGCTCTCACTTCACAGACAACTTGAACAAACAACGACAACATTCAGACCACTGAGCTCAGTTAGCCGCCATCTCAGTTAACGTCTCAAGCCACCGACTCTGTGAGTCGCGAGAGCTCCAGCCCGGAAGACGAACCCGATCTACAGTAGCTAACCCCTTCGTGAACGATTTCATTTGCCTACGTCAGGTCATCATCTGTTCACCTTCCGTCAATCGGCCGCAGCGTCGGCAAACAGTGCTCGGTGTGGCAAACGACTTGCTGGCATCCTTAGTACATGGCTTAATCACCTTATTCTGTGCATATGTATTGACTGAACAAAAGAACTCGTTTGACAATCAGTGCCAAACACCCGGTTCCTAACCTCCTCGTTGCTCACTCGTTGCTGCCATCCGACACGAGCGATAGAACGCAGACATCGGTGGTTAAACACCTGAAGACGGCTCACATCTTCGACCCTAAGGGGCCATGTTTCGCTGCAGTAAAGTAATACAGCCCTCATTGTTGTTTGATATACGCGACCCTTAAGCTTCAGAGAGATACCTTTCTGAGGCCATAATTGCCTCAGATTAGTAAACACCGCTCTAGCCTTGGAAATACGCGTCTCTATTTCATACCCAACATCTCCGCCGCCGCCGCTGATGCAGCTTCCCAGGTATACAAACCAGTCAACAACCTCCATGACTTCATTATCTAACATTAAATCTACGTAATCACAGCAATCTTGCAGAAACACTTTGTATTCTGAGGCTACAAAGCGCATTCCGAAGTAGTTAGCAGAACGTGAAATTGCGTTCAACGTTGGTTGTGCCATTTGAAAGCATCGCTTGTGCCGGAGAGTTTCCACGTAATTAAGTTGTAGCTTGTTTTTACCTCGTTAGTGTGGATAAATTCAGTCTATCTCAGATTGCCGGTTTGCACTGGCTACGGCTGCAAAGGCTTGAGATGCTCACTGCCAGACCGACATTCTACAACCAGTTTCGTTCGTTTCAGTGATTTCCTATCTGCTGCTAAATTTCTTCACTTTAACAAACTTTCTGCTTTCACAAAATATGTCGCTTCCTCATACATATATTGTTGCTTATGGCAAAGCCACTACGGTCCTTGAGAGTTTAAGCACCCGGTCAAAGAAGACGATACTATTGCATCATGTCCAGTTCACAGTGAAAGAACCTGATAAAGCTCTCAAGCGATTTCCCCGAAAGTTGAAAATTCTCACTCAATCACAGAGGAAATAACGTGTAGAACATGTGTCTGACAATTCATCATCAGATCTGTTCAATTTTGTGGGATATTTTAATGAGTGTAGATGGGTTGAGTGATCGATTCGACTACCACGTCCGTTTGCACTCATTAAAATTTCTCCCTGTTGATTGCGGTTTTAAAGTCGTCTCTGTGAAAGACTACTCAGAAGAATTCATTTATTCGTGGATTACCGTCGAATCAGACTTGACACAGACTTACGACCAGCTCTGAATTAGCCAGATAGCTCAAGTTCGCCCAAAAGCAGTTTCTCCCGTATAGTAATGATGATCTTGCTTCGCGCCCACTGTCTAGAACGAACGTATTTTCACACGATAAACATAAGCAGTCACACGGTTTTGGCAACCCCGTTCCTGCAGCTGGCAACCATCTGTGTAAGTTTCGTGGTCAAGGTTGACATCTAAGAACAAACTGTCCTACTAATGAGATCTTGTGTAAAGTGTGTAAAAAGGACTTCTTCAAGCGAATTTGTAGAAATTCCTATACCGCTAGACCAGTATCCCGCCAGCGGATTGCATAGAATTTTATCTCAACTATCACTATTACAGGCGCTCTCTGTCTTCCCAGTAACGTAATGTGTATAACCGTCCACAATGTTTCACTACATGCACTTATTGCTAAAGACAGTTGTGAAGAAAGTCTCAATTGGCCGACCCTCAATTTGACGGACGTCTCAATTCACTACCAGCAACTGTAGCGGCCTTTTGCAAATGACTGATTAATTGAAGTATTGCATCCTATTTCGAGGCATGACTATTAACGGTTCCTGCTAAGTCTCTGGCTCGAATTTCAATGTTTTCGGGTCTAACTGGATAGAACAACGTGGCCTGGTGGATTTTCCAGTCCGAGCAATCTGCAGCCTGGTGCAATCCTTTGCCACGCCTCATAATGCGACACTTGAAATCGTCCAACGATTCGTTCCAGTATTTAAAGAAGGTCTGGGATTCTGCTCTCGAATCCAAGCAATCCTGTATCTATCTCCAGGAGTTCAACCCGTCTTCCGTTCGAAAAGACCGATACCGCACGAAGCTCTGACACTCGTGGACGTAGATCTAAACAGGGCGTCCTCATTTCTGTGTCGCATTCTGCCTGGGCTGCTCCAATTGTCGTGGTCAAGAAGGTCACTAGATCGAAACACATCTGTGCCGATTTCTCAACTGCGCTCAATTCTGCTTTGAAATCGAATCCGGTCTGTACACAACCCTCAATGGTGGAACTCGTTTCGCCAAACAGGATCTTCCTGACGCTTACCTACAACTCGAGGTCACACCCGAGTCCCGTAATTTGATCACCATCAACACCCACCGCGGGCTATTTCAATCTACCAAACAGTTAGTCGTCATCCTGACCGTGAGAACATCCGGGTTATTCAGCAGATACCGCCACTCAAGGATGTCCCTTTATTTCGTTCCTTCCTTGATTTTATCAGCTATTACGGGGCATTTCTATCCTCGTTACATAACGTCCGGGCCCCACTCAACCGTTTTTGGAGAAAGACGCATCTTGGCACTGGTCTACCAACTGTGAAGCCGCAATCGTCCAGCTGAAATCGATGCTCAGCTCTAACCTGCCCCTGACCCCACTCTAATCCCATAAGCTTCCAATCGTTGTGGCAGCCGATATTTCCAACTACGGTGTTGGTGCCATCGCTCTCCATGTTCCCTGACGGATCTTAGAAAGCCATTATGCACGCCTCCAGAAAACTTGCAGTTACTGAGAGGAACTACGGCCAGATAGAAAAGGAGGCTCTTGCGTTGGTGTTTGCAGTGAAACGGTTCCACAAGCTGATCTGTGATCAGCCTCTCACCCTACCAACTGACTACACGCCACTAATGTCAATCTTCAGTTCAAAGAAGGGCATATCGGTGCACTTCGCCAACCGGCTTCAACGCTAGATCACCATCTTGCTCGGATATGACTTAAGGATCTAGCACCGAAAGACAAAAGATTTTGGACAGGCCGTTGCTCTCTCTCGCCTCATCAGCAACCAGAGATCGACCGAAAAAGATGTGATGATCTCCACGGTGTCCGCGCCATTCTGGTTACTGCAGCTGATATTAAGCGGACCATACGGAAAGATCAAGTTTTCCGCCAAGCTGCCCAATACGTCCAAGGCCGTTGGCCTACCGCGACTCTGACAACAGATCTACAACAGCTATAATAACGCCGTGAGTCTCTCTCCTTGGTTGGAAACTTCATGATTTTTGCAGATCATGTCGTGGTACCAGCCAGTCTTCGTCCGTTGGTCCTCCGCCAGTTCCACGTGGGCCACCCAGGCACCAGCCAAATAAAAGCGAGTGGCCGCAGCTACGCTTACTATCCAGGCATGGATCGTCAAATTGAGGACATGGTCAAGCAATGTTCCAGCTGTCAGCAGGCTGACCGAAACCCAACCGCCAGATACCGATTCCATGGCCTCAACCGGAGTATCCATGGTCGAAGGTTCACGTCGATTTTATCGGTCCAATAAACGTGGTTGACGCATTTTCCAAACGGTCTGAAGTCGTATCACTGACTTTACCAACGGCGACTGCTACTATCAATACTCTTCGACGACTGTTCGGTCAACATGGCCCCCAGAAACCACTGTGTCTGACAATTGTACCCAGTCCACGTCCGGTCAGTTCGCGGAATTCTGCTAGCGCGACGCCACTGAACACATTTGGTCGCCTCCATATCATCCACAGTTCAACGAGCAGGCAGGACGCCTCGGCGACATACTCAAACGTGCTTTTCTTAAAATACGTGGAGAAGGGACGTCTGAAGAAATCCTGCAGCAATTCCTTTTTGTCTGCTGGACGACTCCTAACAAGTTGCTGAGCCGTAACCTTATGGGTCGTAAACTACGAACTGCGGTGACCTCCGTAATCCCGACGAAGCAATTAGAACAGAAGCTCTTTTCTCCAGACAAACACGTTCCGTTACCAGTTCAATTACCTGTCTAAGCCCGCGATTATCGATCCGGCCACAACCATTGTGAAGGTGTGATAAAACGCCGCGGCAAGGTGCTTTATGATATTTCCGCTGCGATGGATACTTGGGTCGTCCATCGCAATCACCTCCGGCTAAGGTATGGTGTCAATGAAGAAATCCGTGACGACCAGGGAACTATACAGTTCTACCTACTCCTGGATACGTTCCGAAGCGTCAACTTTACTTCCGTCGGTGGCCAAAACAAGTCGTCCTCCCAGACGGTGGAGCCATCGACAACGTCTATCACCGACTCAGGTTAACCCAGAGAAGAGCAACTATTGGCAATCTTCGTAAGGGAGGTGTCGAGGAAGTCTCCAATTTTCCCGAAATACCGCCTTGTTTGCCTTACAAAAGGCTTAAATCATTACTGTTTGAAGTGACTTACACAGTCGGTACGGTCATGTGCCACTTCACCCTTCACGAGCGTTCTCAGTCTTGTGTCATTTTTGGCACCCTACTCGTCTTTTAGTTGCGGCATCACTGTACTGTCTGGAACTTTGTCTGGTCCACTTCGATCCTTGTTTTATGATTGGTCACAAACCCTTTAAATATGGACCAGTTTGTATCCATGTAGTCTCCGGACTGAGAGACACAAAATAGCTGTCTGAAGGCTAGTCTTTTTTCTGTGTTCATGCGTTAGCCTCAGGTCGTTGGGTCGATCGGGAAGTTACGGATTACCTGTGTACACTTCGTAGTTCGCCGTTCGTTACCGTTAATCGTCGTTCCGTTGTCCGTCGTATCCCTAATCGTTATTCTGTTATCTGTTTACGCGCTTGTAGGCAATAGATTCAGTTACAATAACAGTTAACAAAACGACGTGTAGAAGACTGTATTTAGTAGATACGGCTGGAGAATCAAATTAGCACGACAATGAGCTACATTCATCTATCGAGCTCCACTCATGGATATGTATATGTTTCTGTTCAATTTAAGAAAATGTTCGGGAGACATGTTAAACTCTCTGTCATGCCAGACCTGCGTAATCAAATTTTACCTGGTCACAAGTTTACTCAGTTAGACGGAATCACTGAACTCCCTTTCCTTGGAACCGAACTTGTTTCTTCCCTTTCCAGACTTCTTGCTTCCTTTTGAAATTTTGTCAATATGATATCACCATATTGCCATCAAATCTTTCTATGCAAGGTGCGATGTTTATTCAGTTGACGTCCGAAAAAAATTTACAGTCCGATATCGTAGATTCGTTAAAACATGGGTAATAGGTTTGTCTACACCAATTGTATCCGGGGTGCAGATAGCTCGGACTTGATGAAGAAACGTTTCCACCGGTGATCGTTTACGAGTAAGTGGTGAGAAACTCATGAAATTCAAATACTACCTCGTGCATGTTGGTATGCGGCAAACATGGTGCCCAACGTTCTCTGCAGCTGTATGCGTGAGTAGAATATACGAAATATCTCTTCAGCTGTTGATTGTTTGAGCTAAAACATACAGTCCCGCTCATCTTTTGAGTTCTCGTTTAAACTAGGGTTTGTTCTTCTTATTGCAGTTGTATGGCATGTAAATGGAAGTGTCGACCACTTGTGTATCGCTGTCGATGCAGACAGTATCTGCGATGTGCAGAAGGCTGGCGAACCGCTGGGCGAAGAAGCTACAAAATTCCCTATCAGACAGCACTGGCAGTGGAACTGCTCAGGTCGCAACAGTGGTGTGATCCAAACAGGCACTAGGCAAAAATATCACTAGATGCACGAAACTGCTGTAAAGAGGTTTGCCTCGACAGAAACTGCAGAACTGAGTTCCGCTGACTCAACAGTCTGCGGCAAAATGTCAACTGATTCCCATTAATCCTGTGTATGAAAATGATCGCCAGGGACCCGAACAGAAACTTATGATAGGACCGTGAGAATTACTTGATCGAGAGAGCAAAAAAGATGGAACAATGTTCTATTCCAGAAAACAATCGGGTGCTATTGTTTTTTATTCTTAGATGTGTTGGCCGCTGATAAGAAGTTGGTGACATTACGTTACAGTTTGTCGCAGAGACATGACGGGCCGAACAGTCCGGGGGACAAGCAATCTTTCAGAGTGAATCTTACGAATCCGAAAGATCCTGACAGATAATCCAGGTCATAATGCAGTTAACACTGACAGTTTTGTGCACTCCGTAGGCCGGTAGAGCGGCTGCTGCATCGCTCATTAGCTAGTGCGACTGCTGATTGCCAGAAGAAGCTGTAGTGCCTAAACATGGCACTTGATAACAAGGCTACTCCACATTGCGTCCTCGTGATGCGTTCAAACAAACCACGGGAGCAATTATCACTGAGTGTTACCACGGTAATCTAATCAGTGAATTCTGCGGCAAGCTGGACATTCGAAAGTGATTTCTGAAAGTTGTTAAACTTTATTAGGAAAGAAGCAAACAAAAATTGGAACGCAAAAATAGTGCAAATTATGAATGGCTACAATCGATAAGGTTAATCATCCGTTTATGGAATGAAGGACGTATTGAGACAAGTATATTAATGTTCTCCAATTTACTAGGAATTATGGGGCGGACAAATGGTTAACCAGAAACATCCGTTGGGAAAACAGGAAGGATCTGAAAAGGTTAGAAAGTTTGCCGTTAAGTTTCAGTAAAGTACGCGCTCCTCTCGACGTGTTGAGACTGTACTTACTGGAGAATCTCCATTTATCGGGAAAGACAGTGAGTATGTATTCATACACTGTTTTAATTTAAACCGTCATCATCATCATAACAGCTAAGGGCCTGACTAAAAGGTACTGTGGCTCGGGTCGCCGCACACCTCAACAGTCACGTGGAATATCCTAGAACAAAACGTTACTAAGAAAGTTGAAAATCAATAAAAGAAGACTAAGCGGAAGGACTAGAAATGGTATGGATACAGATACGCCATTGATTACGACACACTGCCATATCGGATGGCGTCTCTAACCAGCGGTTTGAGTGATCACGAGGACCCCATCCAAGCAGGTGACACCTACCCACTTTACTCAATGGAGCAATTAGGGTCTTCCTATTT
>JTDE01001255.1:154627-167865 GCA_014338405.1 Paragonimus skrjabini miyazakii
CGCGCATCTCGAGCGTTCCAGAATACGCGCCGGCGAACGGCCACATTGCTCACGCGATCAGTGCGTTTAATATGGGCCAATTGGCGGAGACAACGGCGGAATACACCGCGTCTAAAGTTGGTTGCATGCACATGGATGTTGAACACATGCGTATAACAGAGTTACGACATCAAGGATGGATAGACGTTCCACAATATATGGAAGACAAAAGTGAATAATCCTTGAGATAATGAGGGAGAAAGGTACACTGGTACACACAGATTCGCAAAATAAGCGTCATTGAATTTTATTCTTCGCCATATTAGATAAAATCCTCAACCAGAAATATTCACTACCATTTAAACCTCAGCAGCGTTTATGCCTTTATACCACGAAACCACGTCATAAGCCGACCACCAGGTTGCTGCTTCCAGGTTTACGCACCACTCACAAGTAAGGTGTAGCGTGGTAATCGATGAGTTAACAGGTGTCAAAGTTAATGAAGCTTGTAAGATGATATCATAATGTCTAGGGGTCAACAGAATTTCCCTCCCAGAAACATGTCGGCAAATTTCCTCATTAATGATACGGTGTTTCCATCACATGTTAACGTCTCAGAAACAATAATAGTCGAAAACAGACAATCTCGGAGCACCAATCGTGCAGACGGACCAGGTTTCTACAGCCATTTGATCAATCTGTTTTATTCCCGTACGTCAATAGGTTACCAGAAGCCTGATTTAAGGTTTGCACGACAAAATTAGATTAGCTATCTTTTCATCCTAATAGTTTATGTGCTTAGTCATACAAAATATCTCTCCAACTGACGAAATGAAAGTAACATGAGGTTGAAAACCGACCGTATCACTACCTCTTAGCCAAGTAGGTTGGCTTACATCAGAAGTGTCGTAATCGATTTCGTTCTACATTGCATATGGATATCCTTCAAAAGAGGCTTTTCTTGTAAGGAACGTCGTGTCTACAAAAAATGATCAGCCTATAGAAAACAGACATGATAATGTTGAAGTTTTTCTTTTGAATAGGTAACGCAGTATTTTCACTTAAATGCATACCAATTGCAAGCCTACTGAGAACACAGTGTTGTTATATCTTTCTGCACACAGACCCGGCGAGAGAGAAAATACGACGTAGAACTGGTAAAATGAACAGCACTAGAAGAAAACTATTGGCAACTGAAAAACATACCGGATCCGTTTCGGTCCCAGAAGAATGCATATGTTTCGGGATAAGTTCTTTCAAAAGTCGGCTCTTTCCACATCCTGGAAGTCCGTATAAGAGAATTCCATGCTCCACATCCGTGACGTGACCACTGGAACATAAGGAGCTGACGGCAAAATCACGAAGATAATTTTGCAATATCGACCGAATCCCCTCTAAGCCGAACAACGGAGAATGATTGTCATCTGGATGAGTCACATCCTCATTACCAGTGGTGATATTCAACGACGTGGGGGCATCGGTAAGAGAAATGTATAACTGAGTCGACGGTCCAATCTTGCATGAAAAATAAACGAAACATTCGAGGTAATCATTTAAAAAGAAATTGACAGTTTGGAAAAATTGAAAAATATATGGTAAGTGGAGAACCAAATGCTCTGAAAATAGTATTTTGAGGTCAAGCTCAGTAAAAAGTGAATAAAACCCAAAACGGACTTCGATGATTGAGGATTTTAGACAAACGGTGGATGACAGGGGGTTCAGAAGATTAAAAGGCGTAGCACACATCACGAAAAAATTTCTGTGTTATTTCTTTTGGCTGGTACGGAAAAGAAGATTGGATAAATGATTAACGACCTCGCTGTGGTTTACGATAGGAACGGAGTTGGCGCTTGGTAATTAATGCTAATTGGGTCGGGTCTGTGAATGAGCAACATCATCAACATCATAGACAACAATCAATCAGTGGTTCACACTGATGTTTAACTGCCACAAAACCAAGAAAAAAAGCAAACCCTGTACAGGAAGAGAGGAGAAAAGAAAGGGAAAGGGGAGGGACCTGATTACTAGAAAAATAGGCACGTCAAACATTCAGCATCGACGTGCCTACATTTTGCAAACAATCAACCGAGCTGTAAGCGAGCATACACAAATCGTACATCTTTGAAACAATTCACGAACACAGCCTCACGAAGACTCGCCCTAGGGAAAAAAAGAACAATTCATTAACCATGGTCCAATTGATCGATTGAGATCGAAATACAGATACAGAGGCAGCGTTCCGAGTTGCCCGTTGGATTCTTGCCACAACGTTGTGAAAGGTCCGATGTCGCATCCTGCCGATGACCGAGTCGGTCGCAAATCGACTGTCATCCGGATTTGTATGCTTAGAAACAGTTCGTTTCAACTTTAGAATTTCCTTGATGAAACACAATCCCCCAACCGGTGAAACAGTTTGTCCTCGTCCCACTGACTCAGCACGATTAGTACTGATCACAGATGTACTATTTTGTTTGTTCTTGGTCACTACGAAGTCATGTTAATCGTTTATCCAATCGCTTTGTCCCTTCATTATTTTATGACCAATAACTCCTTAATCGTCGCCTAATTTTGTATCATTGTATCAGCCAAAGAGAACTTTCGAAAACAATCAGTACGCTGAAACTTTGTCTTTCATGACGTCACGTCACGATGCCTGCCATCAAATGATGCACAGATTACAATAAAAAGGCGGAATCGAAAGTGAAGTACTAACCGTCGCGAATTCCACGTCTGGATGTATAATAAATCAGGGACAAACCACTTACCTCGAAAAACTACGGATGAGACATTCAGTTACCGGTACATAGAGCTACTTCCAATATCTTTTATTGGATAAGCTTAAACGTTTATCATCCACGCACATTTCGTTAGTTTCAGTGCAATCTTTAGAAAGGAAAACAGATAATTTCAATAAAACTGACAGAGAATCCGTTACGAAGGCACTAACCGCATAATGCGCCGGATGGATCGTTTATAATACGCAAAAGAGAAAGCAACGAAGAAAATGCGACGTCCTAACAAACAGTTGTAACGATTTAAAGCTGACTACAATTCGGTTCAACAGACGTCACCAGAAAAGACCTAGACAAGACTAGCCGAAATGGAACAAACTTGAATCAGTGAATCACAAACTGTTAGTTTCATTAGCATTACACAATGATGGATACGACACTCGAATGAACGAACAAGGTCAATTACAGATGAGACGGACGGGGGCCCGAACAAGACCGAACGGAAAGTATTTCACATGGATATTTCGAGGAACAAACAACCTTGAACACGCCTTTAGTCGAAGGAGTTGACAGAAATTCGAACGATCCTGAGAGTTGTACCATTTCCGAGCCATTTACTATTGAAGTTAATGACTTTTTTGGAGAAGGTTCTTCAGTTTTGATCAACCTGTTTAAAATGAAAAAAATGAACAGACAATTACAGAGAACGGTAATTACGCTGCATGAAGGAATACCATTAGGATAATCAAATCCGCACAGACGTCGGGAATATAAATAAAGGACGAGAAAGTGAGCGCCTTTGTGTAAAACGCCAAGGACAACAGAAGTTAAATGATATCATAAACATACATACACATTCTGCCTTACGTCCGACCAAATAGCAATAGAATATAAACCAACGATCGTCACAATAATGACCAAAGAAGACGTCAGGGTGTATCACACGTGTGTCAACCCGTCAACTGTTAGGCTGTTAAGCCGAAAGACATTCTAATGTCCAGTCCGGGTCCAGGTCCAACGCCAGAGGTCGTTAACATTATAATACGATTCGGTAGGATATGCTTCAGCCTTTTTGCTAGATCCCAAAAGAAAACGTTTCTTTCAGCGATATTTTCAGACATGATAGAAAATTGCGGTTTATGATGGCCGTGCTGAGTTTTTACTACGTAATTGTTGTATCCTGCAAATTCAGAAGACAGTAAACTTTCTCGTGTACTGTGGCGAGTAGACTATGCAACTGTTGTATCGTGAATGCAGGCATAGTTGAGCAGTAGTATTGTATTGTATCAGGGAGGACAGGTGTACGGTAAGAACTACATGCAACTGCAAGTGAACACGCCCGGCCGGTAAGACGGCAAACTGCACAACGTCCACACGCAACCGTAAGCAGGTTAACTACTTTCCAATTGGGAAGGTCACATGACCCAATTCAATCAGAAATAGACAAAGGCAAGATTATGGGCGCATTGACATGCCATGACCGGTGAGTCGTGCGAACGGGCCCACCGTATAGATACGCACACGTTGTTTGCATGCGTGCGCTTAAAAGGACATGAACTCTGTTTATTCAGCATTCCGATTCTTCTAATCAACTTTACAACACTCGCGGAACTGAAACCAGCAATCCTGTAAATGATGCAACGTGTACACGTACCTTTGAAAAACCAGTACACAACGCACTGATTTCGGGTTCACATTGCCGATGACAACGGATGTACTCAAGGCCAAATCATTCTCTAGCGTTGTGGCCTGCCGCGTATGCGTAGTTGCATGGGACACTATTCGTGGCACGCCAGTTCACCTGTAACCCAGACTTTATCCATACCTGAAGTGGCTGCATCTCATGACAATTCGCGATTGAACAATTGAGACAACTTTTTGACGGCCGCATGTTATTGGTGATGTGCGGTCTATGGTCACACTGCTCAACCTACCGTTTACCGTAAACTAGCTTCATTTCTGATACGACTGGAATGTCACTTACTGATTTTTGATCTACGAGACAAAGCGATCAAGCATTGGGTAATTGCAACAATTTGCGTCAATGGTACATATTCCGTTCGTTAGTTATCACTTAGTTGGAAGATTCCATGGCTTTACCAAAAAATAACCCAGCTGAATTCTTATAGTTCTACTGACTAACTGTGATAAATCTTGCATAAACAAATTTATAGTTTTGAGCCGTATCTGTGAGTACTGTGGTTAGGGATGTTGCTGATTTTGACAGTAGTCCATGAAATAACATACTAGTAAACAGGCATGTGCCTTAAAATCATGAAGATTCATAAGGAAGACCCTGCAACTTTAAGGATACATCCTCACCATTGATTACGACATATTCGTTCGAAAATACCCAATGAAGTCATGAGAACGACAAAATAGCGAACAAGACCTGTTTTCTGTGTTTGATCATCAAGCTAATTACAACACGATAAATATGAAGAGAGTAGCTGGGGTGAGTTAGAAAAATGATCAATAGAGGTTATGGACGGCGTGTTTGTTATCAGTTACGCCAAGGAATCGAAGAGATTCCGAAGGTTGACTGTTGCCGAGGCCATTAGTATCCGATTACGCAATACTAATCTGTGCTCAGAAGAAATTCCTGCGGACATTTAACCTCCCCTGGCCCACAATCAATCAAGCCCACGATTTTGAACAGTGATTGCGTAACTAATAACAAACACGCTGTTCATAACCTCCATTAACCGTTTTTCTAACTCACCCGAGTTACTGTCTTCATATTTATTGTGTTGTAATTAGCCCGATGATCAAACACAGAAAACACGTCTTGCTCGTTACTTTGTCGTTCTCATGACCTCAATAGTTATTTTCGAATGAATTAAACAATCCCGATCGGACCCGATCGTATTGAAGTAACTTCGGAAGTATCTGAGGTTTTATATGAAGTTTGCCGAAACCAGAACAAGAATTCGTTTCCTGACTTAATGCATGGATAACAGCCAATATCC
The DNA here is from genome assembly GCA_014338405.1 of Paragonimus skrjabini miyazakii. Lineage (NCBI taxonomy): Eukaryota > Metazoa > Platyhelminthes > Trematoda > Plagiorchiida > Troglotrematidae > Paragonimus > Paragonimus skrjabini miyazakii. Next base: position 160,308 of record JTDE01001255.1, read on the forward strand.
AAAACACTACTGGAGAGTCTTGAGACGCAATCGTATCAATCCAACAACCGTTGCACTCAGTCGTCATGCTAACAGCGAGCTGGACACCATGGTAGAAAATGTTCGAGAGATGGAGCGGAAGTTAGCTCAACGTGAAGGCGTATTGGATGAGATGTCGGGAGACGACCGTGCAGATTTCGAGATGTATGTTAACAGTGTTGCAACCAAGCGAATGGACATCAGAATGGCCGACCTGTCCAATCAATTGAATCCTGTAAAACCGTGCTCCTAACTTCCGAATAATCCCGAGCGGTATGTTTATAACTTCTCCTCTCTGAATTTAAACGGAATTTTGTTTGAGGCACTGTCACTAGGACCTAAGTTTTGTTATCCTCGCCGTACGAATAGCTAGCTTGATTTAGAACTTCAATTTGAAAACGTGTATGACCAGTTAGCTGCCCCAACCCAATCATCATCTTTAAACGAAGAAAGACTGAAATCAACGTTGATGAACTCGTGCTATCAGTACCATAACTACACACCGCAAGTGAAACAGCTCTTGACAAAGCAGCATTTAGCAGCGCTGAAGTGTTTACAGAAGAACAAGCATTCCAGACCGGATAAAGGAACAGAAGTTGTCTTAAAGAACAGGACTGATTACGTTGCCAAAACGAATTATATACTGGCTAATAGCTCAAAATTCATGAAGATGAGTACGGAGAAAGAAAAAACACCAGCTATAGAAAAGGCGATTTCTAAAACTTTATGTGGAATAAAACAGAAGGGGATAATTGATTCGGCCACTTTCGAGTGCATCCGTCCTACTGGGACAATTATCCCTAAGTTATACGGTCTGCCCAAAGTGCACAAACCAGGTTTGCTCTTGGGACCCATTTTAGATATGTGCAACTCGCCTTATCATGCTTTGGCGAAATGGCTTGCCAGTCCGCTCAAGCCTATTAGGTTGGAGCTAGCAAAACAATCTGCGGGACACGTTTCACTTGATTGACGCAGTCCAAGACCCGAATCTAAACAATCAAAGAATGTTCTCGTTCGATGTTGCCTCTGCAAGAGACAACTGAATATTTGTGCGATTACATCGAGCTTAACAACAAACAGATGGGCATCCCAAGGAATGAACTGAGAGAACTTTTGGTGCTTTGTACGAATAATGTTCAGTTTCTGTTCGATAATGCAATCTACCGACAGAGAGATGGAGTGACAACGGGCTCGCCTCTAGGCCCCCTGTTAGCTGACGTTTTCATGAGCAAACTGGAGACTAACCAATTGAGTGCGGTCATTGAACAATTTGCATTTCATAAACGCCGTGTTGTTGATATTTTTTGCGTTGTCAACGAGAATTCTAACAAGAACACAGTTATGGCAGTTTTTAAATCAGCCCATAGCAGTATTATATTCATCCAGGAGTCAGAAAACAATGGTCAAATAAACTTATTGGACGTTGGCATAGTCAAAAGAGAAGATGGTTCAATACAACGGAATGTGCACATAAAACAAACTTGAAGTGGCCAATACATTCACTTTGACAGGTTCGTTCCGTTAAATCAAAAGCGAAACCTCATACGATGTCTGACGGGTAGGGCGTTGAAGATCTGCACCCCTGACACTCTACCAGCTGAGCTAGACTTTCTACAAGAAGTGTTCATGCAGAATGGCTACCCAATGCGTTTCATTCAGAAGGCGATGCAGACGGTAAGGTTGAAACGTAAGCCACCCTCTGTGAATAGGAAGCTTGCGTTTATTAGACTTCCTTTTAAGGGAGATCCTATGGCTGAAGTTGTCCCAAGAAAGCTCAAAAGGTCGGTCGAAACAACCTTTCATGTCCTACAACCAGCAGTTAAGTGTACACATTTGTTTGCTCGTGCTGAACACCCTGCATTGGTCGTACTACAAGGCGATTGTCTGACAGAGTGCGTGAACATCACCCTGCATAGTTAAACAGTGGTGTGACTAAAACGGTTTCAAGCGCGATTGTTGCTCATTTGACTGACTATAATCATTCTGTAAGTAAGAAAGACGCTTTTCGGATTGTCTACCGAGTACCAAGGAATCAAACAATAGTGGTGAGATTTCGAATGTTGAACGTTGCCGAGGTCATTAGTTTCTGATTCCGCAACACTAACCTCTGTGTTCAGAAGAAGTTCATGCGAACACTTAACCTCCACTGGCACACAATCAATCAAGCCCACGATTTTGAACAGTGATTGCGTAACTGATTACGACACACTACAACGCCCAGTAGCGTTTTCAGGCAATGGTGAATGGTCGCAAATTATCTAACCTGGCAGACGACACCTATCAAACATCCTCAGGTGGCCCGTGATCACGTCATAGCCTGGTAACCTCGGGGTTTCTCTCAACCATCAGCGATCATGTAAAACAATGCATGGAACGGCAGACATGTCAATACACACACAATATGTGATTCAACTAACGTAGAAGGCAAAGTTTCGGTAACAAACTTGTGAAGTCCTCCACTAAGCATCGACGCACTGTCACATCGTTCGCCCAATCATTCAATTTAATAAGTGTTAACGGAAAACACGGTGGTGAACTACCGATAGCTGGTGTACACCTTCCGTATGAACAAGCCAGATATCAAACGCGCAGTGTAAGGATGGAGGCGCGCAAACAACGAAAACCTCCCTTTTAATCTACGACTGAACGTCATTACAACACCAATAGCGGCGATGTCAAGCAAAAGTGTCAAGCGGCATTGCCATCAACATAGACATTCCGCTAACAATATTACGAGTTGATGATGCTAAACTGCCAAGGGAGATGAAGCGATCAACAATCTCGAGCAGGAGGTCAGTAAGAACAGAATTAAAACGATCAAAAATGGTAGCAAAATTCTATAAAAATTATATTAGATAACCGGTTCAGTGTCGTCTGCATGCTGTTTCCGGAGGAACCAAATTGAGCAATGACACTTAAGTGCTTCTTCCAAAATACCATCCATCACATAGTGGGAAAGAAAGGAGAAAACTGAATATTTCTGTTAAGAAACAACTGAAGTGAAGAACCCTCGAGGCACTTACCTACGAATGCGTAATTAGAAAACAGAGTGGGCATGCGACTTAAACAAACAAGCATACTTCGCAAGGACCAGTTTATGATCTAGACAGCCCCAGAGAGCTTGCCGGGCAATGGAAGTGAAAAGAGTTTAGGCACAAAAATACCAAGACCGCTAGCTGGGGGAAGGAGCGTTTTCCACAATGAGAATCTATGGTTGATAAGCCAACGACTAGAGTGGGGACCTGCTTGTTCTTTTCGAAATTGGTTTCATCTGTTTCAGATGCCGCCTTATTAGGAGACTCGTGGGTATCCGCGATGCGACAGAAACAGAAGTAAGACTATTGTAGCGGTCACGTGATATTCTAGCACGACGGGTAAAAATAGGAATGACTGTTGATACACACCCATTATGCAGCACATCCTCAGTCCCTCATACAATAGACAGAAGTGTAATCAATCCAGTCGACTATCTCTCCTGTCCCCGGTGGTAAATTGTTCAGAACGTCATAACTAGTCGCACGTGTTAGCTTGGGCCAGTCGAAATGTAACTCAAACTGGTTAGTTTGTCGGTCGAGTTATCGAAACAAGCTGCAAACTCACCGGGCATCCTTTTCACACGATCATACTAACACATTGTCGACGGCCAGTGTAACCACGAGTCAAGGAAAACAACACTTGGCAGAATCATGATAAAAACGTCCTACCCAAACTTCCAGCCGGTCTTGCCAAGTACTCCTTGCAATTTTGCGTTTTAATTCAAGGCAGAGTTTATTGCACTTTGAATTAGGGGATGTAATCAATGACTGTTCATATGTTCTGCTGAACAGGTAGGAATACGCTTGTCGTGTCTACAGTGCTGCTTTTAACTAGCGTTTTTGTGACAGGATTTAACAGCTTTCGAGGCTTCGGCACAACACTTTATTGGCTTACTTGATTGTATCGCCCCGGGCAATTTTGCTGCTGATGCTATTAGATAAATAGGTCTAATAACCTCGTTGGTAAATTTCTAATTGATCGACTGCAGTTTGCAAAACGGTCACAATATAAAAATAAACAGTGTGTAAAGTGAAGGAGAAGAAAGATGTAGAGGGAGAAAAAACATTAAACAGGCGCAACATGAGAGTTACTGAAATCTATTCTTCACCAAATCATCATCATCATAGCAGCCATGAGCCTGACCAAAAGCTATTGTGGCTTGGGCCGCCGCTCACCTCAACAGTCACGTGGAATATCCTAGAACAAAACGTTACCAAGAAGGTTGAAAATCAATAAAAGAGAACTAAGCAGAAGGACTAGAAATGGTATTGACTGCGACACACTGCCATCTCGGATAGCGTCTCTAACCAGCGGTTTGAGTGATCACGAGGACCTCATCCAGGCAGGCGACACCTACCCACTTTGCTCAACGGAGCAGTCAGGGTCTTCATATTTCGTACCCACGTTGTTTTCGAGCTTGCCTAGCCCTAGGGCGCAGTGAATAAGACAATTATTTCTCATTCTGAGCATTGTTGCGCGCAGTGGATGCACTCGATACCACATCAGGCTTTTGGAATATACTAGATGTTTTTCGACCGTATTGGATAATACGCCGGCGGTCACGGTCAAACGTTGGGCGATCGGAGTGCTGTTTGTTTGGGGCTACCTTTTCTAACCCCCTGCTTCCTGATACGGAAGACAGCAGTGCCGCAACTGTAAAAATGGTTCTGCTGTATGCCCATAGGATTGTGTCTCACTACCTAAGCATTTCTATGTGGTCAGTAGTGCAAAATACAATCCTGTGAGTGTAACTGCTTTTCGTCTGACTGCTCCCTTTCGGCTTGTCTGACAAGGGTGCACCTGGATAGACCTCAGTCCTAGTCAGCAAAGCCCGCTGGATCAAAAAAGTACACAAGCCCGACCACCTCGCCAACTTAGCAGTATGGGTCGGATGTACTGAACAAGACTGAAGTCCGACTCCGGTAACTGCTATGCACAGTAGCTAAATACCAAACTTGTGGGAAGCAACGCAAGTTTAGCCTTTACGGTCAACCACTGGGCGATCACACTGCTCATTACTCAAGGGTACGTTTTGCAAGCAAAATCTTTCTTCTTTTAGAAAGCAATTTTGGAGCTAAAAATTTGGTCGTATTATACACTGGTAAGACTTGGCCTCACTACTTGGACACTTCTACGCAATCAGTAACGTGATGCACGATCCTCGGTGAAACGGATTTTCATCTGGCTGCTTCGGGTTGGCTCGTCTGACGTGACTCTACCAGAAAAAAGGCGAAGAGCCGGTTAGAAGAGCTCACGGGATTAACGAACCAAACAAGGCAACAGTCAGTGTTATTGAGCGCAATCGCAAGAATAACTTTTTGCTTTCACATCGTTGTACATGAAAGGGACTAAATCTGAGTCAGTACGGTCCCCTGCATAAAGGTAGCACACCAACCTCACTCAGTAAACGTAGGAGAGCATTACTAGAACAGTAGATAACAAATGAGGATTGTTTTAATAATGCGCAAGGATTTTCCATGACGTTCGGTGATTTAATGAATAAGCCTGAGTAATCAAGTGTTGAGGTACACAGTATCAATGAAAATTTGGCGTCCGTTTTATGATGATAAAGTGGAACGTTGAGTGCGTATGCTGTTCGATACTGTTTTGTACGACAACGAATAAAACAAGCAAAATCCGTTTTAAATAAAATACGTGATCTGGGATATTGCCAGGACACTACGGTCCAAACAGGTTAGCGTACCCACAGTATGTCTTAGAGATCCGATCTTGCGGGAAATAAAATAGGAAAATATAGTTTTTCAATAATGCCACTTTTACCCCCAGCTTATAGCCCAGGAGGCTGTGGCCTGTCCGGCCCCTAAACCATATATCGTAAGCATCCTTCCAGAACTATTCTCAACAACGTCAACCTTAGTTAATTATCAAGACAAGGAAGTCATCACAGAGGGTTCAGGCTCATCATACCCGCACTACACCCTACTGTACAAACCATTTATATTCTGGCATTAATTAATTACTTCAATATATGCAGCGTATGCGCCACATAAAGCACTTTACACGTATCATCAATATTGTGTTGAAACGCGACAAGTGCCAAAGTCGGTTGCCGTCCACTCATATAGCTGTTATCTATCTGAACCGTGGGCGAATCCGTCGATCAACTTCATAAAAAAGTTCTCGAGTAAACACACATACGCTTACAGACTGAAATTAAACTTTCACCCGTAGATTTCTTAGGCACATTTTAGTTTAGCCTAGGTGATGACATAGTTTAAAGCCTCTCAACGGAACGTCACTCACGATCTGTTACAACCCTTCGAGATCAAACTTCATATCAAAATCACACGTGTGCGTGGTATGTGACCATCTGAGCATTTGGTTGCATTAGATTAAGATCGGCGCGACCGTCGGTGAGGGTAACGATGATGATGTTCAATCATTATCCAAGGCTGACGGTCACATTGCAGAGGTTTTATCTTCAAACCAGAAAAAAACCCGTATGTATATGTATGGTACATAGAAAATGATGAGTGAGTTATACTTCAGGAACGAAGGTAGATTTTGAAATCTAGTGAAGACGTTTTGGGGAAGAATTTCCGATTGAATAACAAATTTTTCAAGAGACAACAGTGTGATAAGGCGACCTGCAAAGACTAGAAAAACAACGAGCTTACGGAGTATTCTCAGTAGATGCTTCAAAAACTGGGTCAATGATTTCCCCAGCAGTTGTCAACACTTGGCGAAACTTTACAGGTAATTCCATGCTTAAAACCTTGAAGAATTCAACCGACCCCACAATTATGTGGGAATTTTCTAAATAAGTGAAAATTAAGCACATAGCCCAGATAGGTCACTCACGCAGACGATAGAGAAGACTGGATTCAAACAACGGTAGCAATTGGGGATCAGCTTCAGTCCTTAAATCAGGAAGTATGAGTAAATGAACGACGGCCTACAGAATTTCTACAGAAACACGCTTTGCTGAGGTAACGAATGCTGGCCGTTGAATAATAAGAGGCAACCCCTGCGAAAGACCGTACCGAAAGAAAGAGACGGCCGATATTTCCGGACTATCTGCTGATGTACATCCCACACAACAGGCGTGAGATCCGTTGCAAACAAAGATCTCGAAAGCTCGAAGTGGAGAGGAACGAAGGAAGGCTACCGGCAAAAGCAAGTCAACCATGTCGTAGCGCAGTGTTTATTTAAGTGCGGCACTTCAAGGTCATTCTGCAGATTAGGCGATTCAGCGATCAGTTCAGTTCAGTTCAGTTCATATCACAGGACTTGAGGCTAGTAGCCGGTTGATGTCCAGTTTCTTGCACCAGAGAGCTCAGATGATCCCACCGAGCTGCGACAAATGGAGAAGTAAAACTTCCCTTCAAAAGTGTTTTGGAGTTATCAGTGGTATGTAGAACACAGTATACTATTGAAAGAGCAGCGAGAATATCCCCAGTCAAGTCCTCAACTGGACCATGCAAGCGATCTTTCGGGTGCCAAAAGTTGAATGATGGAGGGAAGAGGTGTTGGAATCACCGTC
>JTDE01001256.1:43488-59018 GCA_014338405.1 Paragonimus skrjabini miyazakii
ATTGCGCTCGAAGGATAAATTACTTGCTTTGCCTAGTTCGGTCGTTATTACTATTGCGTCGAAGCTAGCTCTGGGGTTGAGCGAATTCAACTTCTTCATTTCTGTATTTCTGAACCTATCACAGCATATCACGGAGCAACTACCTTCTTGGTGACCGCCATACCAGGAGGAGCAAGCGCTATGTATTCATTTTAGGACTGAAATTCCAGCTTCGTTTCGGACAGAGTTCGCTGGTATTCCCCCATCCTATTCCCCATGGAAGAAACAGAAGAACGTATAGTGCTAAGAAGAACAGCTCTGAATTTATGGTAGCAGGTCACGTCACTTTTCCTGACGCGTGCGTGACCACTCAGCGACAAAGCGGCGCCTTGACTTTCGTCAAACCTGAAGTTCATGCAGATTAAATTTAAAGCGGAATAGGCGAGTTCTTATCATGGTGTCCGTTGAGGCCAGTGTATTTGCAGTGATACCACTTCTGACACTGGTGGCACTGCATTCCGTTTCGCACGGACATTTTGCATACATAACGGCCGCAAATGCTCGCTGCCTCAGTTTGTTGAGTCCCAGCACTGTTAGATTTAACTAGTGTCACTGTCAACAAAAACAAACAATGCACAATATAAAACAGATACAGAAACGGGTACAGTTCAACCCAGAAGTTTCAATATGTAATGATTCGGTATATTATTCGGTAAATGCTAACAGTAATCGAGTGCAATGTTTGACGCACAAGGCGCCAATAGAACGAAAAATGCATAGACAATAAAAGCGAGAAAATTTGAATCAAATTTTGAGTTACCTGCGCATAGGTTTATGGGTTGACGAGAGTAAACACATGCTGCTAATCTAGCTGCGGATAAAATGCAAACTATTCATGGTAATAATGGAATGATGACGGACTAATAATTGTGTACTATTGCAGTGACCAGCGATCGTATGGCTTCTCTGAGGATTGCGGCTGCAACCGTGTTTTTCGCATGTTTGTCCTGTACGCATGATCCTGCGTGCACTGTAATGTGTGACCGAAACCAGCAGGTGCGCACGAGTTGAATTTGAATTGATGACGAAGGTACTGCTGTGTTGTCGTCGCCGTTTTAGTTATCGCCTGTCTAAGTCGTGTGCATAGTTTACTGGGCCTTTGGCTTAGGCTTGTTTGTGTTGTTTCCTTTTACAGGAATGTTGTTGGAACCCTTGTTTTGGAGGAACGCTGTCCCTTGGTGTTTCCACGTTGCTACAGATTTCGTCCGTAAGTGCAACGGAAAATCAGAGTAAAGGTGGCAGGTTTCTATCTTACATGCACTCGCAATGGGAGGCCTGATATGAACTCAGTGCCACTTTCTTCAGTCGTACGACGAATCGCAAGCAATGAATGCTTGCCCTATCCCCAACTACTCATCTACTATTCCATTCTTCAAGGTCATTTAATCCCAACCTTTTTGACCGCTGTTTAATGTACTCGAAGACTCCACGCACTTTTGGCTTGGCGCGCTCTTGAGTGCCGTCGAGTGGGATGTGGTCCATCTTGCGCTTCTTTCTTTTTTCCTCTTGGTTTCTGTCGTTGGTCCCAGACTAGGCTGAAGCTAGCCACTTATATTCCCAAACATGACTGGAAATATGCGGTTTGTTCTCAAACCACACTGCGTTCTGTAGTTTTAGGTGCCAGAGAACCCATTATGATAAACAGCAACGGATCTTGCAGCTGACAGATTGCCAGCCCTTCTGTCGGGCGTACGACTGCTATGCACTGGTTACGGCAATATTCGCATGTAAGGCTTTGTGAGAAACTATAAACGTTAAGAGAAAACGAGTGCTGTGAATCCCGCCTACTTTTTAGTGAACGTTCGCTAGGAGACTTTAGCCAAGAAGACTCTTAGGCGGCGTACGAAGTGTAAAGTGGGATGGTATCGATTATATTACCAAGATGTTCACCCACTGTGCTAGGCCCCAGGTGTCTCCACATCCTTCGGAAGTTGGTTCGTCCGAAGTTGCGTCGAGTCTGCAGTGGAGAGTAAGCGAGGATGGCATCCTGTGTTAGGCGGATGCTGTTTGTGGCGTCACCGCTCGTGCCAAATGGCGCACCAACTTCGACAGTAAACATCATGTAGTTCTCGGTAGTTCGCCACTAACAAACTGTCTTTGGGCAACTCGCGGGCAAATAACGACCGCCTAATTCAAAACAAGATTTGATCGAAGATTCCACGATACTATTTGGTGAGCGGTAAAAGGTTCAAAACAAGCGGCCAAATACCATAGCCGTGATAGTCAGCATCAACAATAAAATCATGTCGTACATCCACAAACCGACTAACTTAAGTCGAATAAATGTTACACAATAAATGTACAGAGTTACTTCACAGGTCCTATTGATAAATCAACCAGAACAGAAAATGAGCTACTCGATGAGCTTCGAACCAGAAATACAATACACCCGAGTGGGTGTGTTCGGTCAAGCTGCAAAATTAAGAGGCAGTTACATATAGGGGAGCCAAATTCAAAATCTTGACGACCACGAGGTATATATTTAACACCACATCCATTTGGTGTGGTCTCTGACTTTTTCTCCACTTTTAAGCACTCATGGGTTCTCACCTCCCGGGAGGGATCTTAGAATTCAACGATCACAGTGAGTGAGATTGACTCTCTGTCGAGGCCTGTATGCGGAACGACTGCATGTCGGTCCCGGACTGTCTTAGCCTGTCCAATGGAGTTGTGCATTTTTCCCCTTTACCGTGTGACCATGGATGCTTCCTGATAAATTACGCCACCACTGGCGTGCGGCGAGTTGGATGCGCTAAAATTTCTCCACAAGGATTCATCGAGCGACTACATGACATAATCTGTATTCACTTACTCGCACAGTTCAGTGCCATAGAAGAAAACCGCGGCCCCATCTGCAAACTAACCAACTGTTACGGAAGATATTAACCAGTAACAATTTTTTTCTTATCAAGGCACATCCAGCGTTAGTAATTGTCTCTTCTATACCTATAATCCGAAGCTTTTCGAACCGATAAGTGGTCTGAGGTCCTGTACATTGTTTTTCGAAGAGACAGCATTCAAAACATACACCACTCGTGAACGCTAGTCATAGACCGTAAGTTCCTCAGCTGTCGTATTCGGGAAAATTATTTTCCTGAAAGTGATCGTTCAACTAAGTTGGTACATGGTGCAGAAATTGAAATCGTCGAAATCTGCGTTATGGACCCATATCTGTTTGTTTTAACTGACCATCAATTGAAAACGACCTATCTTAGTTGTTTTCCAAAAATCGGTATGGCTGTTGTTTTGTGGTCGATAGCGTGTGGCATTGTTAATACCAGAATGCTTGGGTTATTCTTAATTCATCTTTTCATGCTTGCCATTTTTTTACTTTATTTTCAGGTGTTAATTATTTATTTTTAAGAGATGGATTATATTGCGACTTTCAAGGCGATGTTTCAGAATCGTGAATTTTGCACTTTCTCATAGTTTCAGGAGTGTCTTCAGAGGTACATGGACGAGTCGGGGGTATTTATTTTCGCGGGACCAGCCGTAGGTCGAAAACTGCTACGAAGCACGATAAGGTAAAGTGACATGGTTTCCAGAAAACCGTGCAGATTTATTATTGTCGTACGAAGTACAAAAGACGTAGGAGTGTATGCAGGGGCGTGAAACATGTCTAGTGAGTTTAATACTGTTAGTTTTATCGAATAAGTTCTTGCGACACCTGGCACAGATCACGACTTCATGTGGTCCGACGAGAAGCGTGTCTGGCTGTGACGTCTTTCGAGTTGGAGTACGACCACCCTCTCAATCGTCTGCTTTATGATTCCTATCCTGCGAATCGTGGACTCACCGTCGGTAAAATGAACGAACGCAGGAGTCTGTTCCAGTACAATACATCAACTGCTGACATTAAACAGTATGTAGCGGACGTTTACGGAAAGTTTATCATAACTGCTGATGTTGGAAACATCCGCCGCAAGCTAAGGCCTGCAATGTCAAGTGAGTTTGTTACGTAATATTGGCCACGGAACGTTAGAGAACCTTGACGAGTTGCTGTCGATGATTAGTGCGATAGGTTTGGTGCGCGCTGTGAGGGATGAAAACAACAGATATACGCATATGTGCGTCGGTCAGCGAACGCGGATTGAACTATTCCGACATTTCTTGCATGTGTTGAATGTGGATGCCACTCACGGGACAAATAGGCACAATTATGTCATTGTACATTTCTTCATACTTTGGATTTTGGAAGTTATATCAGTTCCTCGTGACAGACGGTATGGGACACGGCCGACTCGTGAGGTACGGGTACGTTTGTAGTGAGAAGTATGCTTCACTACGTAGACTTTTCGAAATTTTTCGTTAAATGATGTGCGATCACCCTACGGAGAAACATTTGTCATGGGTAAGGTGACTGCGCGAATAAGGGCAGCTCATGTGGTGTTCGGCTACGACATGTACGTAGGGCTGTACGTAAACATGCAAATGAGCAAAATTCGTCTATATCTGTTAAAAAACAAACTCTTTTCGCAGTCGCATTCTCGTCAACCAAATGGCTACAACAGATATTGAAGAAGAATTAGTTGCACTTTTACACTGTTTACCGTAGTTTCCAATGCGATTTGTATATCATCGGCTGAACCAATAGGAAGTTTCTGATTTATTTGTTATGTAGTTGGCTGTACATTAAGCCAAAGTGGGCCATTCATGCGCAAAGCGTTGTTGTTCCCTTCGGCAATCGCACGAATAATAGGCTGTAGAATGCAAACGGACGGTTGAAGAAGAAAACACACCCAAGATACTTACTAGCCATCGTTATTTAGAAAAAATGGATCCACAGTGGGTGGCTGCTGCAAGAGTATGAAATACAAACAACCTAGGGGTGCGACCGTTGTGAACTTGTGGATGTTGACTGGAACGTGAAGAACCACGTTCGCAAGCCACCTTGTCCACGAAAATCTGAAGGAACGGATTCCACAACTCCCTTTCTAAAAAATATCTGAGTGCAAGGTAAGCGCTTCTGTAATAATCATTTTGCAAACGGCAGCTTTGTGTGCAACAAGATGGTGACGTTTTCGTCGTAGATAACGTAGTGGGCAGATTTGGATGTACTTTTTGCCCCAAAATGTGGCCGCCATGCATACACATTCTGTCAGTGTTTCGGAAATATTTCTACCCCTACGGTAAGGTCTTTTGTAGTTTTCATTTCCCTTTACAAAAGTCACGCCCTCATTCATAAGCGGCGGCTGGCAGAGTACAACTTGCCAATTCGACGGTTGGTAGGCCTGCAGCTTCGACCGCTTGTTGCAGCCAATTTCAACCCTAACTATAAAGCCCTGCATTATGTACTGGAAAAACTGCATGACTACAACAGCCGTATAGTGGTGACTTGCTTTAACAGCATCATTATTTTGCCAGTAAGATAGTGGAACGTGCTAATACCGGCTTACCTTTATACGACTTCCCTATAGGCTCAACTGCAAGCGGTATGCAACCGAGATGGGTGAAGAAGCCTAAATCAGGGTTGTCCTGTGGACACTGTGGTGACCTGTTACAGAGGGGCAGATATTGCTGTGATGCCGATCAGCTGATTCTTCACTCCGGATGTATCCAAATGGCAGACATATACGAGTGTCCATTCTGTGGCAAACAGCTTCTACCTGAGTCGCCCGGTAGTTACATTTTTTGAATCTTCATTTTTGTCAGTTTCCTCTAATTCAGCCGTTGTTCGCACTCCCCCGGTGATTATGGGAAGCAAGTTTCGCATACTAACCGCAACGGATGTCGACTTAGACCGGTCTGCTGACAGTGTACCGTTTGCACACTGGCCGGAGAAGGCGCGAATCAACGTCACCTGAAACGATTATCTTGTTGTTATAATTGAAGAAGGTAAGTTCCTTCATGCATGGGTACACAGATTTCTCGCAGATATCAGATGTGACGACCAACATGATGATGAGGACTTCATCTGATACACGGTTTCAATCATCCGGGAGGACACCCATAACACACAAAAGCCGAAGGCTACATTCTGTGCTGAAAAAAGCGGAGGTGGTATGTACATTTATCCACAATTATCAAATACAACATTCAAGATTCCATCCCCACTTTTCCATCCCCAGTGACTTCAATCGTCCATCTATGCGTTTAGCATAACTCGTAAGGTAGGACAAATGGACGGAGCAGTTATACGTATCTTAGCATGGAATAAAGTTGGCATATCTGAAGTCAACTGGACGTAGCAGCTATTAAGGTGAATACAAGTGACATAAGTAGGCGCTGATCATAGCTGAAGTCAGTTGGACGACGTCTATGGATTACGTTATCTCCGTCGGTGAGGTTGGCACTCAACTGACATTGAGTACTACGACTGCGTAATTTTTGGCTCCGAAACAACCTCTTTGTTTTCACACATGGTGACCTAAATTGAGTTCTGGAAAATGCAGAACAGTTAAAAGAAATTACCTTCCGATGGAATCCATAGCATCGCATTAAGATGTTGAGCCCACTACAGTTACTGCGAGAGTCTCATCATCGCGCAGACCCTAAGCAACATGACTGCAACTGCGTATTTTAAACAGGATGTACAAACACGCTGAACAATACACTTTCCTGAGGTTGTGTACTCGCCCGGAGCTGAAACGTCATCAACATCGGGCCACATAGATGACCCGTGATCTGACAGCTGGGGGGCTCTTGGGATGGCACACTGGGATGTTAAAGGGGGCATATGGACGAGTGTGCATGATGATTGGACTGTTGTAGTAACTTCAGTATGCTCAACTTCTGAACCTGATGCTATGGATTCCGTCGGAAGGTAGTTACTTTTAGCTGCTCTGCATTTTTCTGAACTCTATTTAGGTCACGAGGTGTGCAAACGACTATCGGTGAAAATGTGAACCGTGTATGCGGACTTCTTCCATTCAAAAATAATCCATATTTGGAAATACCCGTTTTACGCTAGAGGAAGCATTCACAATATTGCTACACTGGGCGTTCAAGAACAGTATAACATTCATAGCGTTCATGGTGGCCTGTCCAGGGAACAGACGAAATACAGTAAACGAACGGCAGTTCCAGTGATTTCTTCAGGAGATTATTCGGCAGAAACAAAATCTTGGAAACGTGATTGGCAAACTGCTGTTCACCTTGCCTCAAACGAACATGTTCTGACTTAAACTATGATCAACGCCTAAGTGTGTAGTATGCGTTCACACCAATAGCTGCTTCATCAAGTTGACTCAAGCTGTGATCAGTGTTGATGAGTTGAAAACGGAAGAAATCAGAATAAACGTATATTTAGACCGTTGGGAATAAGTTATAATGTTATTCAGTTCTGGCCAAAATTGCGGTAACATACTGACAGTTATCAGTGAATTCTGCAGCTGGCGAAAGCATAGACGGATAGTCATTGGAATCATAAGCGTCCACGATGAGAAGATAGAAGGGTTGAAGCTAAAATGGTAGGAGTGGGCATCATTGTTTTCATCGGATAAATCACGCGCATCAAAGTTGGTCATTATCTGTCAGATAAATGAACACTAACTCACGTACACATGGCAAGTTATATTCAAGCATAGTCAATAAGCGATAAACGAAACAATATGCACGTTGTCAATGCTAGAGTGGGACGTGTTACCCATATTTACGCCATACCGTAGGTAGAAACGACCAGGTAAAAACGTAGACCGTTCTCCACCGGAGCTACTATAAGGGAACCAGGTAGAACATATACGTCAGATGAATAACTAACCAACAAAAGTGGCGGCATATCTTTCATTGGGAAGTATTGTGATAGTTCGTGTACAATGCAATGCAAACGCAACGTGGTCGAAAATTACAAATTCAATTATATCTCTAAAACCACGCGAAGTTGAGCGTTTCTGCAATATAGGATTATGTATTCCCCCAGGAAAATTCCGATGGAAGCATCTTCAGAACGTATAATCGATTAGCAAAGGCAACATGATGCTTTTATCTAAAAAAACGGCGACGCATTTTTTCAACGACGGTGCGAAAATGGGTAATATATAGGTGTAGCTGATTTTTCTAATTCCAACACAACTATTATACTCTATGAAATCTATATATTTGTCCCGTAATATGCGTTCTGATATTTCATGAGAACTTTGAAAAATCTCTTTTCGCGCCTAAATGGCCGTTTTCAACTAGTTTTGGCCTTGAAGTGCCATACCGGCGAATTACACAGTTGCCGTTATAAGCGTCGTAATCTTTCCAGCTGGGAGGGTTCTTCAATATCATTCTTTCAACAGGTCACCTCGTCTTCATTCCAGAGTACATCCGAATTTCATGGAAAAGTTAACAACAGTGGTACCAACGAATGATAAAATGGTGAATATAACAAATAAAATACGACTTACTTGTCCAAATTTTGTACATTAACCTACGTTGAAGTAGGTTTATAAGCGTTCCTCACTTTTGTAGTTTTAAAAAAGCTTAGTACTCACGTTTCAGCAGCAGTTCCATTGTCGAATTTATAATCACGCTTTCCTGCGTAATTACGTCCAAATTTGAATAGAGGCGTGTTTTCACGTCAATGACATTGATTTTCATTATATTCTTTCTTTCATCTTCCGGACTTATGTAGAATGTCACTGCTTTATTTTTCCGCTGATCCCTATATCATTGAACTACCACACATTCGGAAGATTGAAACAAAAAAATCTTCGTGTAACAGAATTCTAAGATTTTAGGAACTGAAACATGTCACAAAATTTCAACAACTTCAGTAGCTAGAAGATATTTTTTACTAGAAGATTACAAAGATATTCACGGTCTACCGATTACACGCAGCCACACCAGCAGCTAGATATGTTTATCCACTTCCCTTTCTTTTGAGTAGTGGCCATTTTCAATTAAACAGCGGACACGTCCTCAGCTAGACTGACTCGTTCGAGATCGGCTCTACATGGTTTGTTGACGGTGTGGGAGACTGGAATCCTCAATACTTGTCGTTTTGATTATATATGCAGCTATGAGAGGTCTACCACTGACGTGCTTTCCACGTTCACATCTTGATCTATCAGTATTGAATCGTATCTCGAGTGTCAAATTGCCTTCCATTATGTACCACTTCTAAAGTATAGTGGATAACATCCCCCTTGCCAGGAAAGTGATTTGAAACAATCAGCTGACTTAGATGGAGTTTTGCTTTACTGGACGCGGGAAGCGCTGCGTAGACCACGCTCCACATCTGTTTGCTCTCAGGTTTTGTTTGGCTTGAATAAACTTCCATAGGCAAACATCATGTTTATCAACAAACAGAGTGTCGGAATCTCCACGTGTATAGCCGGACTAAGCACTCAGTCATATTAAGAACTGTGACACAGTAAACCGTGAGTCGTTCCTCCCTGACCGCCAGAGCAGAGTCAGGCTTCATTCTCAAGCGAAAGAGAAAGATGCTATCAAAATAACTTTTGGGCGTCTCCTGTCTAACGGAATCTGACAGTGATTGACTTCAAGCGTCCGTCTTGGTGAGGTTTGTGGAACCTAAGAAGTGTGGATTTATCCTTCACATCCAGCTGAGACGATTCACCAAGATAGCCCCACTGTACTTGGTCATTCATGTGCTCCCACCTAATGCTCCACTGTAGGCAACAAGATTACACCTAGCGAACTGGAGCAGTTTTCACCGCATGTGTCGTGTGTTCTGAATCAAAAAATTGTTGTATAATCTTGCCATTCGACTCGTGACATCTTTTCCCTGGTTTGTGGTGATGGACGACTGAGAATCCAAGATCCTATCGCGCCTTCTGCGTTTTCGCCTGAATTGTTTAGTCACCGGTTATTCCATGGATGTTGGAAGTGGCATTATATACAGGCTATGCGTAACCAGGATAACGTTAGCTGTCGCCGGCATAGCAAAGGCACGGTTGTGAGGAGCTAGCGGCCAACTGAGCTGGTTGTTCTGAATGTGCCCCGGGTGGCACCACCTGCAGTACTACGTAATCGGTAGTGTTATCTGAGGGCTGGTATGAGTGAGTGTCGAAATGTTAACTAGAAGTTTGTGGAGACTCTGGAACCCGTTCGCAATACACCCAGCAATCACTGAAATCTCTGCCATCGCTTTGCTTCGGGGCTCTTAGTCCCTGGAACGCTGTACACAAGCGAACTGACCCTGTAGGTACTTTATGTTCACCACACCAACGGGTCTACTGGAACAGTGGATCGTGAGAATAAAAAATGAATAGATACAGAAACTCCAAAAGTAATAGAATTTGCCAGGCCTGCTATCGGTTGATGCTTTATGGTGCTCTGAGGAATAGTTGGGTTGTTGTAATGGGCGGCATTTTGGTGAAAGCAGTATCACACGAAAACTCTCTAAAGTATGTTACCCGTTAGAGATTCTTTTGGAAAAGGGTTCGTATTTTATGGTGGATTTTCCACAGTAAACAAAGTTGAAAGGTTTTTGAAACATTCAGTGATATAAATTACGCATTATTTCAGCGAATCATCGTAAAATGTCGCTTCTCCTTGCTTCGCTTCGCTTTTTATGGTAGCTGAAAAGAACAGTATACGGTTGCCTTGTTGGTTGTCAAATAACGTTGTGTTTTGTTCAGCATCGTTTGAGTTGTTCTCTGTCGCTCTTCATGTATTTTCCGTATTTTATGTTGTGTTTATCTCTTGCTGACACTGACACACATCAGTCTCAGCGGCGCAGGAAATCAACGGAGGTTAACAGAGGCAACAGGTACTTTCGGTCTGCACGCGTACAGGTATCCGCGCAAACGGCTTGCAGTGCCATAGGTGCTAGGTGCGGTACTACTTTTGAGTGCACTGGCCCTAGTAAGAACCAACAACAGTGACCCATGTCCTCTTGTATGCTCTTTCAATGCATGAGCCACAGGTTTACCTACAGCCTAAGTACCGAAGGGCTCTCAATTGGTGGAAGGTGCACCGTGATATGTAAACGGAAGCAGAAAACCTATAACTGCGGATGCAGAAACTTCTTTCACTTCATGTCTTTCTCTATGCCTCCATATGGGTTGCGATGAGTGAATTCCAAAGAAAGACGTCAAATATTGAATTGGAAATAAGGTCCAAGAAAAAGCACGCGGTTCCTGTTCTCTTTATCGTCGCGCTAGTCAAGACAACAACAGCCCTTCAGCCGCACTGGGAAAAGTGGCTGCGGCAAAGAAGAAAACAGAAAAAAATATACCCCTCATGGTATGGAAGCCACACGATTAGGAGTACACTGGTTGGCAATGTAACGCTTCATTGCCGTGGGTCCAACCGGATGGTTCAGTCTCAGTCAACAATTCGCTACGCCTCTGCTCAGCAGACCGTGTGCCTACAATATTTCACTCACCGCGAACCTCCATACAACCCCCAAGGTCAAGTGAACCGACAACACGCACTCTACGGACTAGCCTTGCTAAGGAACTGGAGTAGATAAATACCTCATTTCGAAGTTACCCGGCGATCCGCAGCAGCTTACGGCCAATCACCGTCGACAACGTAAGCAGACCGACAGGTCAACGCGGTGACCAGTTAGGACATCACGTTGCCTTAGCTTAAGATTTTGATACAACAAGCATCGGAGTAAAAAGTTGTGTAAATGAGTCGAATGCCAAAACAAACAAGCTACAAGCGAAGCGGAATAGATAAATAGGAGGGCCAAGGCCTCAGCACCAATTGCAACTCTTCATTTTACTGATACATCTTGTCCACAAAACAAACGATATAAACTCAATAAACTGACATTTGCTTTGTGCCCCAAGGTCTGCCTTTGACTTCGTTCCGGAAGGTAGAGACTTTTCAACAGCCTGGGGTCGGCAACACCTGTCCACACTGTACGCTCAGTCTCTGATGAATGATTCTCACCCTACTCACCAGACTGACAGACATTTTCCGTCAACATCGGTTGGCGGCATCCGAAATTGGTTAGCCTGTCACAGTGACCGAAGCCAAAGGACGCTAGCGCATCAAACCCCAAGTGGCTTGCGCCGGACCACTTGCGGTTCCACTCACATGCCATGTATCCGATGTAAACCCGATGGAATAAGACCAGTAGGTGTGTGAATGAGGCCTTCGTGTCTAGCCGGCCAATGCTGGTTAGCCAATTGAATGGTTAGCAAGAAAAGGAAACCCTTATCTTTCGGAAGCTAAACAGATAGAGAGACTGCAATGACAAAATCTATACTAAGAAGAAAGATATGTAAAATGTAATACGAGAAGCATTTCAGTATACGAGTACATGCTAGTGCATTTCAGAGAGGAAAAAGTCGAAAAACAAGAATTTTGGCCGGGCTGCTAAAAGATTAGGCGGACGATTCATCATTCAATACACCAACAAAGCTCTAGAAGAAAACGGGTAGAAGATTGCAGACACCTAAGGTTCTGGAAAGAGGAGTGGATTAGTCGCCCAACAACCATAGTCTTGGTCGATGCAATGATCAACAAATATAAAATGAATATGCTGATGACCTATTTCAGCCTAACGTACTCGTCGTCTCTTTGCTGACGGTGTATTGCCAGTATGCTGGTTACCTGATTATCCCAAACTACCAACGCATTCGCAGCCGCACACATCGCAACGCCGTAAGTCATGTCACAAATGTCCATGGCACCGATGGTTCCCCTGCGTACCGCGCGTTTTCATTTCCGACCACACAATAATTGTTCGTTGAACTCGCGGATGCCCGTCCGAATCGTATTCCTCCAGGCAGTCCGGTTCAACACTAAGTTTTCCCAAAATCTAATATCAAGTTTACAACATGAAAGACTTACTTGCACAGCATCTTGGTATTTCAGCTTCTGACCACCAGGATTTCGCTCACCTGATCTCAGTTGTCCATACAGCACCTGCTTCGGAATACGGTCATCGCCCATCCGACAGACGCGACCCAGCCAACGAAGCTGATTCAACATCAGCATGGCTCCCATCCCGTTCATGTCCGCTCGTCCCAGTACCTCAGTGTTCGGAACCATGTGCGACCACCGACTACCCAAGATGCATCTTAGACATTGCAGACGAAAGCGGCTGAGATAGCCCACGTTCAGCTGATACAATGTCCACGTTTCACTACCGTACAGCAGTATAGACAGCACCATTGAGCGGTAGAGAAAGAGCATAATGCTCGGCTTTAGGCTGTGGTTCTTCCAAACACGTCTTTCAAGACGTCAGAAAGCAGTACTACCCTTTGCCACACGAGCTCTCAACTCGCGGTTCACGAACGGATCGGTGGACCGATTGCTACCCAACTAGCAGAAATGTGTGCAGCTGCTGACAACACCTCCATTAACACGGATTTGTGATGGAATCGTATACGCAGCACCTCCGCCCAGAGAAAGCCGAAAGAAAAAATGTCTTACCTGTGTTGATCTCCAGTCCAAACTTGGATGCCGCGGTCGCGAAAACCGTAGTCAGTCGCTGTAGTTCCTCCTTGCTATGTGCAAACAGCGCGCTGTCATCTGCAAACAGAAGCATGCGCACTGTTGAGGTATGGTAACGGGTTGGGGCGCCGAAACGTCGAATATTAAGTAAGCGCCCACCCATCCGGTACTCAACCTCAGCACCGTCTTCCCCAAAGTCCTGAAAAACAACTGTTGGTATGGCAGTCATCATCATCATCATGACAGCCGTGAGCCTGACTAAAAGGTACTATGATTCGGGCCGCCGTTCACCTCAACATTGACGTGGAATATCCTAGAAGAAAATGTCACTAAGAAGGTTGACAATTATTAAAAGAAGACTAAGCGGAAGAACTAGAAATGGTATGGACACAAGTATGCCATCGACTGCGATACACCACCATCTCGGATGGGGCCAGGACGCAACTCTGCATCGCGCCAGTGACAATGTCAAATTCATCAGAGGTAGATCCACACGATTGTACCTTTGCCCTCATGCCCACATGCAACATTCTAATCAAATTGACGAACTTATCTGGACATCCAAACTTACCAAGCACCGTCCACAGCGCCTCGAGACTCACGAAATCGAACGCTTTGGTGAAGTCCATGAAGAGGACATACAGGGACTGGTTCCGTTTCCGGCACTTCTCTGAAAGCTGTCGAGCAGCGAACACCAGGTAGATCGTACTCCGATTCGCCTGGAATCCGCATTACTTTTCAGGAACATCGGCTTCCAAGACATCCGTATTCAGCCGGTTCAGAAGGATTCTGTCAAGCACCTTGCCTGCGCAGCTCAGCAAAATGATGCTCCAATAGCTGTCGGAGCATTACTTGCTACCCTCACTTCTAAACAAAGGTACTATCGCAGCATCCTTGAAATTTTGTGGCATCACCTACTGCTCCCAGATGAAGTGAACCAGCTGGAGCAAGTTGCGTTCCAACGCTGACCCGCCATTCTTAAAGATCTCACCTGGCAATTCATCTTCCCCTGCAGCCTTCCCGTTACGAAGTTGACCAATCGCTATCTGCAATGCTAGTAACTCAAGAGCGAGAGCAATTGAAGGCTTGAAAACTTGTTGCGGCAAGCTGTTCACGGTCACACAATCAATGGCAGCAGGATGAGTTCGTAGGCTACCAAAGTGTTTGCGCCAGACTTTCATGATGTCCTCTGACTGGGTGAACGAACAGCCGGTGTCCACGTCTACCAGTGCTTTAGTAGACTGGATAGATGGGCCGAATATCGCTTCGAGCGAATCGTAGAACTCCTTGTTGTCGACGATCTGCGAAGCCCTACATCCAATCGCCTTGCTTTATCCACCAGTTGTCCTTGATTCCGCAAACACGCTCGGCCAGTTGACGGCGGAACATAGCATTCTTCGCTTCATTGCCCGCGTCCACTGTAGAGGCGGCAAACATGATATTCTCTTCTCGTAACAATTTGGCGATAACCGCGTTGTTTTCGCCAAACCAGTTCGGAAGTTTCTGTCGTTAAACACCGATTGTCGCGGTGGCTGCCGTCGTGATCTATTCCTTGATGAACTGCCACGTACCCTCAGGGGTAGTGGATACAAGAACATCGTGCAGACGAGCGGCAAATGCATATTGAAAAGCAGTCTCCGTCTCGCAGTTTTCCAGTCGTTTGATATCCAGCTTCTGCCGTTGTCCGGAAGATCTACAATGAACAGACTTGCGTGCATGGATAAATAATTTAGTCCTAACTAGTCTATGATCGGTGCTACATTCAGCGCCACTCGCTTATCACTCGCGTGATGCGCACTTCGCGAATGTCGCGCTGTCGCACAACCAAGTAATCAAGCAAGTGGTGATGACCGCTTCGTAGATGGGTCCACTTCGTGATGTCGCTCACATCCAGGTGGAATCAGGTGTTCGTGATAGCCAGCTCGTGAGTAGCACACAGGTGGAACAGACGATCACCGTTCTCATTGACTGAACCAATGCCGTAGGGTCCAAGGACTCTCGGTCAAGCTAGCGGGTCACGCCCGACTCGAGCTTTCAAGTCACTCAAAACAAACAGTTGATCAGTCACCGGCACCGACTGGATTGTGGCGGACAGTTGATCATAGAACTTTGTACCATCAGTGTGACACATAGTTGGACCATAAACACTGATAAATGTGACACACTTGCCTCAACTGAGTCGCAAGCGC
>JTDE01001257.1:6139-27663 GCA_014338405.1 Paragonimus skrjabini miyazakii
ATCGAGCGTGACCTAGAACGCTGCATCGTTAAAACCTGAAGTTGCTGAGTTAGGCTAGCTACCTGAGCAGTCAAAATGGCAATCGCGTCCTGACTACTCGAAACGAGGTGGGAAACAGTGGTGCCGTGTGTAAGTTAACAATGTTACTAACGGGTTTGCGCTAAGGATGCTTTGCATATTCTTAGGCAAACGTTGGAGGTACACCTCTTTAAGCAGAGCCTCTTCTACATGTGTCGTGCTTGCTAACAGTTGCATATGGCGAAGGAGCTGCGATGGTTTACGGTCACTGAGCTCAGTCGCTCTCAGAACTGGGAAATACGTTAGGGGTCTGACAAACCAACGCGCGTAATGACGACTAATTTGAGTTGCTCGTACGGTTTCGTGAAGTGCGGTGACTCCAAAATATCGTCCACCTCGTCAACGACGTGAGATGGCAGTACCGCATCTACGTGGTGGAAACGGGTTAGCTCTGAACTAATTTGCCTTAGCGCGAATGTGGCTTCTAACTGAGCAAACTACGATCTAAGATTGTTCTGTTGAAATGGTGCAAATGGTACGGCTAGTGCATTGGTCGAAGCGCCTGGCAAAACGTAAGGTTGAGCATCCAGTATAGCGGAATGGATAATGAATCGAGTTAAAAACGAGTATATATGAAATATATATATAAATAATAACTCTTTATGCAAAAGATATACCTGTGGGGAAAAAATTATTCCAGCAGGCTCACGAATTTATAGTGAACCGAAACAACAGTGGCGAAAGAAAATCGATTATTTTTCGGAGTCACCAATTCAGTGCACGGCACCCTAAGTTGTGTTCTCCAAGTACGACTTTACCAGACGCGAAATAGAAAAAGGCTGTTGAGAAGAGAGGCCGAATATTTATTACTCGAAATATACAAAGGGTTTCTTATAGCGCTAGAAATGGCACCGACACGTAAATGAGCTACAGGAGCTAGAGATCGGCCGTCGACGAGCGGTTAAACCAAAAGAGTTGTGACACACGGGTGCGTTCAGGTTCGCGCCGCAGTCGCATGGCATGCAGACAAACAATCGGACAACATGCATCATGCATACTTTCTTAATAGCCTAGGTGCAATATGCAACTATGAGTTTTGAAACTATTTTACACATCATACCGCAGGCAGGCCAGTGAAATCTCCAGGCTGCTACAACATGTTAGTTGCTTTCGATTTTATCTGTTACTGGTTCCAAAATGCCGTAACAAAGACTTCATTCAGAAATTTCCAGAAGGCTGACTTCGACGCACTGAAGGCATTCTTAAGTACACTCAAACTTGTGTCTAATTCAGTGAACACAAACTACCTTTCTTTCAGAGTTGCCATTCACGAAGCTGATGAGGCATTTGTTCCTCGCAAACTGTGGAAGTCCTCATCTCGCTCAGCGCTTCCGCTGAACATACGTCGTCTTCTTGATTTACATTCACGTCTATTCTCTAAGCAGAAACTAACGGGCGAGCATGAGGATCTAGAAACCTTTCGCTCTGTACGAAACAGATGCAGGCGGGAAATCCGTCAACATGTCAAACAGTCACCGACATAAATCCTACTGGTAGCTCGGAAGAATAAAAATGTTCTCTACAAGTACATGCGTCGCCAGAGAAAAACTAAGCCCTCAGCGCTTTCTCTGCGGCTCCCCGAGGGGGAAACCAGCTCCAACTCCCAGGTGGTTGCTGAGATTTCCAGAGAATACTATTCAGTAGTCTACAATGTGTCCTCGATAAGCTGGCATCCGATTCTTCCGGGGAGAAATTTCCAGTGCCCACTCCTAACAGCTGAATTCTCTGTGCTCGACGTTCAGGATCTCTTGCTTAAGATTAACCCTTATAATGCAATGGAACCAGACGGGATGCATCCTCGCATCCTGAAAGAAGCAGCCCTTGATTTGGCGATGCCTTTCCATAGTCTGTTTAAACAGACACTTCGGACCAGCACTCTTTCAGAGGCATGGAAAGAGGCCGTTGTCACAGTGTGATCGTCATTCTTCTGCTAGTTATCTTCCGATCAGTCTTACCGGCATCTCATGCAAGGTAATGGAGCGTCTGCTAAAACGCGCCATCCCTAAGCATTTCTTAAATAATCTTTTTTCTTCTACCCAGCTTGACTTTCTTCCCGACCGGTCATACGTAACGAATATGCTTATCTTCATGGATAGCCTGACGTACACCAAAGACAATGGCCATACCTCCGGTGATATCTTTTCCGACCTCGCCATTTATCATCATCATCATAGCAACCATGAGTCTGACCATAAAGTGCTGTGACTCGAGCCGCCGCTCACCTCAACAGTGACGTGGGATATCCTAGAAGAAAACCGTTGTAACTTGATATACGGCCTACGCGCGCGTAAACAGATAACAGAATAACGGTTAGTGAAACGGTAGATAGCGAAACGGCGTCCAACGGTACTGAACAAATGAATACGAGATATGCACGATTAATACGAGTCTTCCAGGCTAACTCAACCACCTGGGGCCAACGAACGAACACAGAGAAAAGACTGACCTCCGGACAGAGCTGCTTTATGTCACTCAATCCGAAGACCACATTTAAAGGGTTTGTAGCCAATCAGAAAACAAGGAGAGAAGTGGACCAGACAAGGATCCAGACAATACAATGATGTCTCAATTAAAACGACGAGCATATGGGAGAAATGCCAGGAATTAGCACGAAGCTGAGAATGCTTGTGAAGGGGGAAGTACGTAGGCTGGATGCCAGACATCGGCACAAGGTTGAGACCGCACTTGAAAAGTGAATTGGCACATGACCGAGCCGACAATGAGGGTCACTTCGAGCAGAATGAAATAAGCCTTTCCAACGGCAAATGAAAACGGTATTTTCGGGGAATTGGGTACTTCCCCGACAAAAATGTTACTAAGAAGGTTAAAAATTATTAAAAGAAGACTAAGCGGAAGAACTAGAAATGGCATGGATACAGGTACGCCATTGACTGTGACACGCCGCCATCTCGGATAACGTCTCTAACCAGCGGTTTGAGTGATCACGAGGACCCCATCCAGACAGGCGACACTCACCCACTTCGCTCAATGGAACAGTCACGGTCTTCATATTTTGTGACCACGTCATTGCTTGACTACCACGCGGTCTTGCCCAACTGTTGGTGACCTCAGTATATAATGCTCGGTGCGGTAAACGATCAGATGACAGACGGAGTACGTGACCCAACCATCGCAAGTTGTGCAACACGATTAGTTGACCAATTGATCACGCATCCCGAGCGTTTCGGATTACGCGCCGGCGAACGGACACGTTGCTCACGCGATCAGTCCACTTAATATGGGCCAACTGACGAAGACAACAATGGTCGAACACATCAGGCTTGTTGTTATCTTCCTTGCGAACAGTTCACGTTTCCGATCCATAGAGCAAAATGGAACGCACACAGACATTATACACCCTTCCTTTCAGCGACAACCAAACGTCTTTTCGACCCCACAGATGACGCAGTTTGGCAAACGCAACGCGTGTCTTTGCTGTCCTCGCTGATATCTCATCAGCAATATTACAGGCTGACGAGATAGTGCTACGCAAGTATGTGAAACTGTTCACAGTCTCAGGCGGATTACCTGCAACAATGAAAGTAGAGGTAGAAATGCCCTAGTCTTGAAGCAGCACTTTACACCTTGAAGGTGCGAAGCGCATTCCATACAAACCAGCCCTGTCACTCACGTTGTTCAGCATGGTCTGCATGTCTTCGGCAGAGGGGCTAAGTAAGATAATGTCGTCCGCGTACTCCACATAGGTAAATCTAGCGCCAGGAAGAAACTCAACACCAAAAGTGAACAGGAAGGGGGAAACCGGACATCCCTGCCGAACACCACTAGAAGTGAAAAATACTGTGTAGCGAACAAGCTCGTTTTCAAGCTTAATACATAGCATTTATATCACGAATTTTACAGGGGAATCATTAAAGGGGTTGAACGGGGAATGGGTGGTTAATCAGATCAATCAATTCAATGACAGATGGATTCGAATCACTCTGTCGATGTGACGGACGCATTTCGCCCAATCTGCCAAGCTAAAACCAACCAGTCGAGGGCAGTGAAGCGTAGGATTCTGTCCACAGCTGAAGCTGTTGGAATTCGCCTGTACAACCCACTCCTGTGCGCCCTGGAACGTTTTGTTCAAGCGTTGGATCTGCCATGGCCAACCCCACACCCTGTAACCTGTCAAGACCCACGATTCAAGTGGATATTTGATTGCAGCGTGACATTGAATTGATTGACCTGATTAAGCACCCGTTCCCCGTTCAACCCCTTTAATGATTCCCCTGTAAAATTCTTGATATAAATGTGATGTATTTAGCCTGATGATGAATAACTGAAAACGAGATTGTTCGCTGCACAGTATTTCTCATGACTACACTGGGAATTTTCGCGCGACCACTAGAAGTGATGAACGCCCGAGACAGTTGTTCATAAACTCTCACCCTGCTTGCAGAGTGAGCATACAGTGATCTCAATAGATTCGCGTATTTCCCGGGGCTTAGTGAGCCGACGTAAAATGACGCCAATGAATAACTTGGACGCAACAGACACCACACTGTGGTGTCCAATAGACTTTAGACCCCCTTTTTGAAAACGGGAATGACTGTTGATAGGCGCCAATCACGAGGTACCCCCTCAGTCTCCTAGATCTTCTGGAGAACTTTTGTCAGTTTTGATAGCAACCTCTCTCCACCATCCTTGAAAAGAGGAGGGAGTAGGTCTGGACCAGGAGCCTTATTACGCTTCAATAACTTGAGCTCCAGGACCACTTCAGCTTCCGACGGAGGACCGTCTGGAATGCAATAACTGACTAATCGAATCCCGTCATTCATATGATCTGGTTGAGACCAACTGATCTGTTCTTCAAAATGTTCAGCCCACCTGTCAAGTCGGTGCGATTGACTGGTGATAAATGAACCCTCTTTTTCACATATAGTCTCACTTACACCGACTCGACGGCCAGTACAAACACGGATCAGGGAGAAAAGCCTTCTGATATTCCCAAGTAAAAAGGCTTTTTCCATCTATTTCGATTGTTCGACCAAGTATTGCTCACGGTCTTTGCGCAAGCTTTCAGTCAGCTTGCGTTTAGTTTCTCGACGCTCGTTCATGAGGTTTATCGGTGTGACGAAAATCTACTTGTGTCGAGACTGAACGGCTTCCTCGGAACATGCCTGTTCACAGCATGCTTTCATGGCTTCGGCGTTTTGTTCCCAATGTTCGTTAGGATCCGTCATTTGACTCGAATTGGACAACTTCTTCACCAACGTCTTTTGGTAAGCGTTCCTTACATCCTCATCGCTCGAATGCCAGTTAGGCATCTTGCATTTACTAGCGTAGATCCTCTGGGCAAATGACAAAACAAAACGGGCATGCACAACAGTATGATTCCACTCCAGGTGGTTGCTCCGAAAGGCACGACAGTCCTTACCAGAGTGACGCCACCTGTAACTAACTGCTATATGATCCAACTGTGTCCACGGTTGGGAGGCACACGGAGGTCTCCAAGCAACACAGTGCTTCTTCCTGTGTTGGAATGCGGTTCTCGAAGTATAGACGCTGTGGGATGAGCACAGCTGTAGCAGTCTTTCGTCATTGGCAGTACGTTGTGCCCAGACACCAAACATACCTTTTAACCGCTTCTCATCCGAAAAAAGACGACCAAGCTGTGCATTAAAATCGCCCGGTAATATGAGGATGTCTGAGTGTTCAGATTACCTCAGAAGGTCAACGAGGTCTTCGTAGAACGCATCTTTGGTAGCATCCGAACAGCCGTCTGTCTGAGCGTACGCCGATATGATGATTACACAACGTCTTTCTGATTCGCGTCGACAGACTTTAACCGACGTACTGAGTCTGACAGCGCATAAGCGACTGTTCACTGGAATCCAGTCGCGCAGGCATTGCTCTGCTCGAGAACTCAGTGCGATTCCCACTCCAGCTTGATCTCAAGATTCAGCTCCGGCGTTACCAGAAACCCTGAGTGAAAAGTGTTTAGATCGACAGTTATCTAGAGGTGTGCTCAAATGGATGACGATGCTAGATTCGTGGACTCGCGTATCCGACACATAGCACACATCAAACTTCAAACTTAAGAGAGTACTTGACACAGCAGCTTGCTGACCGACTTGTCGGAGAGTGCGGACATTGAAGGCGCCAATGTTTACCAGTTGTCTTGGCCTGAGAAAACAATTATCACCAGAAGGCGGTACCGGAAGGCAGAAGACATGGGGGTAAAATAGTAGAAATTCGTGCTGTGTGTTCGACTCTCTGACTCAAAAGTCTGACCTGCGAGACAACAGAATACAGGGTTTTCTTGGGAGATCCCACCCGAAGCCAGTGACTCAAGAGTCTGACTCACTTGGCAGTGAGGGGCTTGCCTAGCCCGAGGGCGCAGTGAATAAGGCAATGATGTCTCATTCTGAGCACTGCTGCGCGCAGTGGATGTACTCGAAGCTACATCGGTCTTTTGAGAGATATTTGATGTTTTTCTATCGTATTGGATAATACGCCTTCGGTCACGGTCAACCGTTGGGCGATCGGAGTGCTCTTTGTTTGAGGGTACCTTTCCTAACCCCCTTCTCCCTGATACGGAAGACAGCAGTGCCGCAACTATGAAAATAGTTCTGCTGTATGCCCATAAGGTCGTGCCTCACTACCCAAGCACTCCTACGCAGTCAGTAGTGCGACATACAACCCTATGAGTGTAACTGCTTTTCGTCTGACCGCTCCCCTTTGGCCTGTCTGACAAGGCTGCACCTGAAGGACCGGAGTCGTAGTCAGCATGGCCCGCCGGATCAAACCAGTACACAAGCCCGACCACCTCGCCGAGGTAGCAGTATAGGCTGACCTATACTGCTACCCCGCACTTTGCCAAAACCTTTGATCATGTCCCACAAGGTCCTCTTGTACATAAGCTAGAAGTCTATGGGATCCAAGGAGAGATTCTCCGCTGGATTACATCCTTTCTTGATAACAGGAATTCTTCGATCTCCGCTGGAGTTCCTCAATGTCCCGTACTCGGTCCGTTGTTGTTTCTAATGTACATCAGTGACCTTCCCGACGTTATTTCTAGCAATACCCTCTTTTATGCTGATAATTTGAAAATCTGGAATGCTTTTGATCCCAGCGCATTGCAGATTGACCTCGACTGTATTAAGGGCTGGTCAGAAGACTGGAGTCTCCCTCTAAACGACAGTAAGTGTGCACATATATCGCTTGCAGAAGACTCGAGGAACCTATTCGTGATACATGGTGCATAAAGTGTAAGACATCACGAAAGTTGACCTTAAAAAGAACCTAGGGATTTGGCTGTCGACTAGTTTATCTTTTTCTTATCACCACCAGATGGCCTTCAAAAAGGGATTTGGGACTCTTGGGACGATAAAAAGAACGATTCCTTGAATAGACAGGCATGCTTTTCAATCGCTCTACGGGGTCTATATAAGACCATTGCTTGAGTACGCAAATCAAGTCGTATACACCGGCTTGAAGAAGGACATCCTCGCCATCGATCTTGTCCAGCGAGTGGTCACTGGCTTGCGGCATTTCTTTTACGAGTCTCGTCTTGAAATTCTTGATATTTATCCACTTGAATTTCGAAGAATCCGCAGCGACTTAATCCATTACGCACTTTTTCTTCAGCACAGGACTCGTGCACCAGTTCTTTACCACAGTAGTTGATAATAGTCGACGGGATCACGACAAGAAACTCTATAAGCTTCGATCCCGGACCTTTCTTAGGCAACAGTTCTTCTCTTATAGGGTTATCAACCACTGGAACGACCTTCCATCGGAGTTTGTTAGCTGTACTTCTAGGGACCGATTCAAATTACTATTAGATTCTCACTTACTTAAGAGGTTATTAGATTAGTATTTTACTCTGCTTTGCTAGATTAGTATTCCACTCTGTTCTCGATATTCTCTGTAACCTCCAAGAGCGATGCTACACCTTGTTTTCAATGGTTGCCGTTTAGGTCAACAGAACATCGCTGACATCAAAACGGACAAACTGACTGGATCCAAGTGACTTGGGTATCCAACCTCGAACCCGTTGGTTTACAAACTGGTCATCTTCTCATTCTTACTTTTAATTTGCGTTGACGTAGGGCTGGGTAGACTTCGGGCGTACGAACCAAAGATCAAGGAACTGGCCGCGCGATAACTGTCCGTGTGAGGGATTACACCATGCAGTGCTTCATTTGTGATATATAGCCATAATTTCATTCGAATTGGACTATACTTACTTTTTTTGTGATTGCTTTAGATCCGAAAGTCAAATTAAGAATACTGGAGGTATCATATGTTCTTTTGAAGCCATGATGACGTCAGTCGCCCAATCTGCGGCCTGTGCAACGATCAATGATCCTGGTTATTTGGAAATCACTGTTAGGGGGATGTATGTTTCTGTTGCGTCCAGACTGCACCGTAAAACCCGGGTCACGTCGATTATAAATGTGCGTTCTGTTCAGTTGATCGTTCTTCACCTTTAGCGTCACTTTAACGCAGGGGTGTATGGACCAGTTATGTGAACATGTCATCAGCGCTTTATTCCTATTATTCACCCCCGATGAACTGTCTGGCAGTTTCAGCACCAGCAGCTTACGTCATGGCTGTCCACTTTCACCGTTTTTGTTTAATTTTGTGATGGGCGATATACTGGAGGATTGTCTCCGGCAATCACAAGATGCTGGCGTAGACCTTTTGCCTGGTGAAAAACTGGTGAAACTGATTATGCTGACGACAAGGTGTTGCTGTTTGACAAGTTTCAGGCAACACAAACAACGCTTTTGGTATTGGTATGTTCGCCGCGCTTTACATTTAGGTTGCAAATGTTTCATCCTCGAGCGAAGTAACATCATCAGTGCGAAAGTGTTTCGGCGTATAGATTTTGAGCGCTATTTCCTGTGCATGGCTTACTGGGCCTTTGGCTCATGTTTGTTTCTTGTTGTTTCCTTTTGCAGGACTTGTTGGAACCCGTACTTCGGAAGAACGCTGTCCCCTGGTGTCTCCATATTGCCCCAAAGTTGGTCCGAAAGTGTAACGGACAACCCGAGTAGAAACAGCCTGCTTGCATGCTACATTTTGGCGACCCTGCCAGGATGGAAAAAAAGAGATGCTAGGATAAAAGAGGTGTCAGTGTAAAAAGAAGAGTGCCGTAAAAAAAACGATGTATCTGGATAAAAAAGGAGTATCAGGATCAGAAAAGTGTAGAGATGAAAATGAGTGTAAAAAAAGAATAGTTCCAAATAAGTGGGCGGAGGGCCCACGGGCACTCTATGTACCCTGGCAACATGAGCACGAGCCGGCTTGTAGCGGGTTGGGAGCACTGGGGACAGTGCTCAACGTAGAGTGATGTTGTGTAATGTGCGACCGAAACCAGCAAGCGCGCACTAGTTGGATTTGAATTGAATTTGAATTTCCTGTACTGCTAAATATTTGGGAATGCGCTTTACAGCTTCAAAATGCGAAGTGCTTCTACGAGATTGCTGTGATTACGCAGACTTAGTGTTAGATAATGAAGCAATGGAGGTTTTCGACTGGATTGTATACCTGAGAAGCTGCACAAGCAGTGGCGATGGAGGTGTGGAGAATTAAATAAAAGCGCGTATTTCCAAGGCTAGGTCGGTGTTCGCTAATTTGATACATCTCTGACGACAGAGAGGTATCTCTCTGATGCTTAGAGTTCGCGCGTATAAGACGACAGTGAGGGCTGTGTTACTTTAGGGAAGCGAAACTTGGCCGCTCATTGTAGAATATGTGAACTGTCCTCAGGCATTTGAGAACGGATGTTTGCGTTCGGTCGCTCGTGTCGGGTGGCACCAACGAGTGAGCAACGCAGAGATTAAGAAGCTGGCATTTGGTAGTGATTGCCAAACAAACTCTCTTGTTCAATCCTCACATTTGCACAGACTGAGATGGTTAGGCCATACACTAAGGATGCTGGCTAGTTCTCTGGCACATTGAGCACTGTTTGCCGACGCTGCGGCCGACTGGCGTAAGGTGTAAGTTGGACCGATGGTGACATGGCGTAGAGAAATGAAGTCATTCGCCACCCTCCCGGGCTCGGAACCTCGTGACTCACAGAGTCGGTGGCTTGAGACGTTAGGTGAGATGACGGCTAATCGAGCTCAGTGGTGTGAATGTTGTTGATGTTCTGCCGAGTTGTCTTTGAAGTGACGCAGGGTAATGAAAGCCGTGAGGAAGCTGTCTTACTGATGACGCCTTACTTTCACTTATATCTCGGTTGTTTGTTTGCAAGGTGTACGCATTTTGATGCTGTGTGTTTGAATATAGACGTGGCTAATTGCAGCAGTTAGGTCCCTTCTTTTCTTCTCTCTTCCCATGCAGCGTTTGCTTTATGATTGTGTGACAACCATGCATAAATGAGAACCGCTGATGCATTGCTGTCTGTGATGGTATCTTATCTCAAAAGGGGTGAAGTATGACTTGTGGTATTTAAGCATGTGTAAATCAAGTTTCTGCTTGAAGCAGATAACTGTTGAGGCCTCAGTTGCCTTCTTTAGAAGTAGATGCCGGTAGAATCGAACGTAGTCGTTGGCCTTGTCGGTGGGCTCATTTTAACATGTTTTAATGCACACAAGTTGTGTGCGATTTCCGAAATGAACAATGGTTGGTATGTCGGGGATCGTGCAGGAAACGACATGTCAATATGAGGTCCCCCTTCAATTGTCTGTGAATGAGAACAGGCTGAAGATCGTTGTGAATGAATAGATAAGAGGCATTGCATGGAAGCGGTTAGGTCTTCGTGAGTAGGGCTGGCTACGTATGCTTTAGACTGCTGGCTGCACGGCGTTTTTTTGTAGTAATTGATGGACGTACCACTCATAAGTGGTTGCAAAAGCAAAGGTTCTCGTAATCAGACGAATTTTGACGATAGCTATTCCACCGTTGATCTACAGCTCAATCCTGAGTTTGGATCCTACTAACTGATAATGCCCGAGTCCTTCTCGTATTCAGCCACGGAATGATGCGCACTATTAAGGTTCTTAAAATGGTGTAAATGCATCGAACACAACTCTAACTGGGCAGTTTTACTTATCTACATATAAGATTTCATTAATTTTTTCTTCAATTGTGATGTTGATTGAGGTTGTTAACACTACAAATTGTCATTGCCTCTGCACGTTAACTCCTCGTGCTATTTAATTTTTCGGTTTCTTCCAGCGACTTTTAGATTGTACCAATAATGACCAGCAGACTAAAATCTACTGCGACCATTTTGGGGCTGGGGCTGGGCATTTTCACAGCTGAAGCGATGTATTCGGGAAACGAGCGGTTCTACAGAGAAGTAGTAATGCCAGCACTACATCTGCTTGTTCCGGACGGAGAAAAAGCACATATGCTAGCCGTGCGTGCTTTACACTACGGACTTGGCCCACAAAAACCACGTGATGCGTTCCAAGGTCTGCAGCGCACTGTGTTTGGTCTTAAATTTGCTCACCCAGTTGGCGTTGCGGCTGGATTTGATAAGGACGGTGAAGCTGTGATGGGTTTATTAAAAGCCGGCTTCTCTCACGTGGAAGTGGGCACGGTAACACCACATCCTCAGCCTGGCAACTCACGCCCCCGTGTGTTTCGTTGGAAAGAACAGGAAGCAGTCATTAATCGGTAAGTTTTCATCGCACCATCTGTATTTTTTGCGTTCGAAACCTTATTTTTTCATTGGAAGAATATGTCCGTTTGAATGATCCGCTTTTTAGTCACACCGTCTCTGCCGTACAAGCAGTATTGACCGCATTGCTGCATTACGGTTAACACTCTTTTTAAAAGGACCTAACATATTTTTCCGACCAACGATGCTTCTCGGTTATTTCTCCTTCATAGGACACGTTTTATGCAGAATTGTTCGTGTGACATGAACTCATCGTACAAGCTACGGCTAGCGACTAGGAAGAGCTGTTGAAGCACCTTCGTGAGTAGCTCGTTCTTTCACTGTTGTATACTTCTATTTAAACAATCTTTTTGTTTCCTCAGAGAACCTTCACTGAACTCCTGATCAGTCCTTA
This sequence comes from Paragonimus skrjabini miyazakii, assembly GCA_014338405.1. Taxonomy (NCBI): domain Eukaryota; kingdom Metazoa; phylum Platyhelminthes; class Trematoda; order Plagiorchiida; family Troglotrematidae; genus Paragonimus; species Paragonimus skrjabini miyazakii. The sequence goes on from JTDE01001257.1 coordinate 18,196, forward strand.
TACATAATACTCGCTTCACGGACAGCACACATCGACTTAGACCCCCGGCTTTAACTCGACGCTAGGATCCATTATCAAACACCTTGGTGTTCCCCGACCCCAACCGACAGGTAAGAGTTGCCGGACACCTTGAATGGCTGGACCCCATTCATGGAACGTACGAATCAATGTGGTCACGGGGTCCTGGCAACAAGAGGCATGCGCCTCAACAACCTTGTCGGTCTTAGACTCTCTAGCTGAGCAGATCTACTACATCAACTTCGCCTTCATTGGTGAACCATCGAATTACTACACTGCTTCTGTCGCAACTTCCTGCAGAGTGCATTGGGCGTCCTGGTTGGATAGACCCCACACGAAAGGCATCTGAACTGAATGACTACTGGTCACCGGCCCCCAATGAACTGCGAACTCCTTGCTTCGCTCAGTTGCTATGCTGGCTAGGTTTACTTTGAACCAAAAGCTCCGGGTGAGGCCTCTCAAGCCAACTCCCTTCTTTGGCCTGGGCAACCTAGAAGTATCCTGCCTTCACGATCGTGAACTTTAACGTACTTTTTATGAACTTTCTCATGTCCTTTTGTCACAACTCTTTGACCGATGTATCGGCTGCCGGCTTTACTACTATGTTACACTTTACCGCACCAACTCAGTTTGTCTCCTCTCCCCCACTGCTTTACCATGCGAGTACAGTGCCTGAAGACTGCGGCTCAAGCCACTGGTATAACCGGTGTTGAAACTGTCCGAAACGCATACGCAGAGGAGGTGCTGCTTGGCTGGATATCCATCAACAACTGTCTTTGTGCTATCAGATTCGAATCTACGATTAGAGCGTTGGGAGGCGCCCATCATAAACGCTGTTTGTTGTTGGGGCACATGCCCCCCAAACACAGTAGTCTAGGCGCAATCAAAAGTAGCTTTTGCCACCAGCTCACTGAATTTCTACAGACTGCGCGGCGCAACGGACGTTATAGTATTGACTGGAAACTCGAGCACTCAAGTAGGCAGACTAAACGTTAACCAGCGCGACTTAGTTGGTCCGCACTCCTGCAGTATTCTTTAAATAGACAACGGTGAATGCTAGTTGCAGTACTGTGCTGATAACGGTCCGTTTCTCCTAAGTACTAATTTTTGATCTTTCGGGCATCAGTGTGCCACCTGGAGACCTTAATCACCAAGTCAATCGTTGAAAGGGATTGACTATATAACCGCCAGCTATCAGTGGCGTGGCTGTTTCCTAGATTGTGAGTCAATCTGGAGCATATATGTGGATTCCGAACATGCAATCTTATGCGCTAAGTTCATTTTGCATTTTGGTAGAAGGTCGTTGAGCCGTCAATCACAAATTGACGCATCTAACCTAACCCTGCCAAAGGCGCTTTGCGCTTTCTATTGTCTGATGGCCTCTAATCCTGGTCCCCACTCACCATACAACACTAAAGCACATTGGGCGCATATGTGGTATGCAATGCATAAATGCGGTACTGCGGCTCGTTTATCTACCAATCGCTTCGTCTTTTCGCCTTCCCTGGAACTTTTTGACTCTAGCTGGAATATTTCATCCTCAGTGAGTATAACTCGACCCACAAGGCTACTCCCCTGGAGCCCCGGAAGCAACCACGACAGGATCGCAAAGGCTGGTTAGTACAATGCGTTATTGAGATGGAACAAGCCGTTGCTTACAGGAAGCTTTTCAATCTCATTCAAACAAGAGGTAACAGGAAGTTAGATGTGAGCGGGGTGTTCACCGAAGCCAGTGGTGAGCCTATTCGTAACCGCACCTCTAACAGCACTTCTAATAGCCATCCCTGTCATTGACTAAGCCTTCAGGATCTGCCTGCGCTCATTTATCAGTTGACGTTTCTCCGCCTTCGGAGACAGAAGTCGCGCTTCAGATCAAGTTTTTGAAACAGTATAAGGTATCCGGCTCATGTGATCTCTCCTCCTGCCCTATTTGTAGATGGAGGTCCAGCCTTAGTTAAAGAGCTGACAGTTCTGCTCCAGAAACTCTGGATCGTTGAAGTTGTTCCGAATGACTGGGGTTTCGCTAACATTAACTTCATTTTCAAAAAGGGCTCACACACCTTATGTGCCAATCACCGAGGGATTAGCCTGATTAACATTGCATCAAAGTTGCTCGCAGCCACTGTTTCCAGGCACTCGACTTCTAGACATGAAGTATGCAAAAGAGGTCCTAGTCTGCGAGGGATCACAAGTAGTCCAGAACATCCTAGGCAGATTAAAGGCCTTAGTTTGTCAGTTTGTTATGGTCTTTGTACCTACTAAGTGCAATGTGATGTAATAAGATTGGCAGGACTTCGCGCCTGCTCACACCTTTGGTGGTGAGCCATTGGAGATAGTCGAGAAATTTATGTACCTTGAAAGCTGTATAAGCGCTGACGGAATGTCTGATGAAATCGCATAACAAAGGTTCGGTTGGCGTTTACCAACTGTGGCGTTTTCATGCTCTCAGTCTTTGTGAATGACCGAGTCTACAGTGCCACTGTAAGAGTAATCCTTTTGTACGGCTCCGAAACCTGGCCAGTTCACGTGAAGGATGTTCTCTGGATCATCGATATCTCCGAAGTATTAGCGGCGTGGTGGGAGCACCGTGTCAACAGTAACGAAGTTCGTAGGTATGTCTTCGCAACGGGTAAACTGTCGACCCCCAAGTATACTGGTCTCGTCTCACTGGCTTTGTTGGCTTGGTCACATTTTGCGAGTGCAGACTCACCGCCTGCCACATCATGCCTTGTTTGTGAATGGTGGGTTAGGCTGGAAGCAGCATCTTGGTCAGTACATGACTTTGGTTCGGGTGTGAAGGCACTCACTGCCAGGCTTGTTTAGTAGGGCGCTTCCGGCTTCCTGGCTGGGATCTGAAGAACAGTGAACACCTTCGGTTGAGGACGCCGTCTGAAGAACAGAAGTCAATGGCGCTCCTGTTTCGAGTCTGTGTATGCATTGTTGTAATTTTTGTTTCCTTTTCTGTACTTGTCCCCCCATCACTTTTCAATGTTTTTTCTCTTGTCATATTGTAGCACGTTTGCATCAAATAAATAACCGGGTGCCGGAATGAGATTGCTCTGCCACTCCCCTTGTTCATCATCATCATCATCACAACAGCCATGAGCCTGACCAAAAGGTACTGTGGCTCGGGCCACCGCTCACCCCAACAGTGACGTGGAATATCCTAGAAGAAAACGTTACTAAGAAGATTGAAAATTATTAAAACAAGACTAAGTGGAAGAACTAGAAACGGTATGGATACAGGTCCGCCTGTTTTTCGTTTCAGCATCTGCGGTACTAACGTAGTGACTGGTGCTTATCAAAATTCCTTCCAGTTTTCAGAAAAGGTGCCAGGACACCGTATGATGACCCAAGACTCTCACGGGTCTCACAGTACGGCGGCTTCTGAAACAACTGGAACCAAATTAGGGGATAACAGAAAGATTTCCTGTATAGTCGTAGGTTTATCGATTATGTGTTCATTTTGCGACAGATACTGGAGCATCAACGCTCCTTTTCCCAGCCAACGGTCTTGGTATTCTTTGATATGAACTCTCATTTTGACTGAGTTACCTCAGACGCTGTCTGGGGGCTCCATCACAGAATACATTCAGTGGAACATGTTAGTTTGTTGGAACTGTTGTATACTTGTTTTAAGTGCGGAGTGCACATTCGTGGATGGCTGTCTCGTACGTTTTTCACGTTGGTTTGCATTCGGCAGAGGTTTCTGATGAAGTGACCAGTTTAATTAACGGAATTTTTCAAATGGAGGGCTTTTACTATTAGTCGTTGCCCCTTGCTTTTCACCTGTGCGACAACTTTCTACTATCCTTGTTAACTTCGTGGACTACGTTTGCAGAGTGGTGCCATGGTTGGGGTCTGGAATCGGCTCGTGGCACCGGTAATTCATGTTCATGCATGCGTGTGCTCAGCTGTTCGCTTGTCTCTCTCACATACAGCTTGTCATACCCGAAACACGGAATCGTTTCGACTACGTCAGATTGTTTGTGTGGTGTTACACAATCTTTGGAGTTCACCAAAACTGAACGAAGTGTAAGGTTCAGCTTGTGAAATACTTGAATGCTAATTGATTGGAGTGTCCTTTGTGTTGGTTTAGATGCATCGTGAATGTATAGCACTGTCATTCGTGTTTTGTGTCTTGCATGTCCAACCCTTGATTGATGATGCCCTTATGAAACTGCTGGACGTAAACAGGTTGAACAGGTTTTCTCGTGCTTGTCTTCTAAATTCGGTTGAACCACAATGCGTGTCTGAACGTCCGAACAACGTTCACACGCCTTTTTTATGGTGATGTCCTGGATTATTGTGAAACTTGAGAATGCTGTCAACTGTTGTCGCTTTACGATAGACATTGGTTTCGAGTTTGTTACCAAGTCTTTCTATAACCGAACTATTGAGGAACGCTGGGTGTGAGTTCTATTTTTTGCAAGTTAAATTTATTATGTGGGACTGGTCAACGTGAGTCCGAGATGAACTAAACAAATGTGGAAGCCACACTTTCGGTTTGAATATGCGAAAGGCTTCAGACTCAAAGTGCTTCATTACAACATTTGCAAGCAATCCCGGTACAGGTGAGCTCATTGATATGCCTTTATTTTGCAGGTAGATTCGACCGTAAAACTGTGGGTACGTTTCCATGCAGAGGTCCGGTAGCCTAATCAATTCTTATGGAAGTATAGTGCTTTATTGCGTAGACCATCGGGAGTTAAAAACATTTTGCCACAACGTTTTTCGATATGTTAGTGAACAGTGACGTAACACCGAAATAAACGAGTGTGTCTTCCTTCAACTCGAAATCTCTTATCTGTCTCAGGAACACAGCCGAACTGTTCACGTAACGACTGTCGTGAGATACACATGGTTGGAAAATACAAAATGGAACTGAGCGTCTGTCCTGTAGATGAAAACAACCCGCCTTTGCTAACCACGTAATAAATGCTTTTATTTCCCAGTGTCAAATGTTCATTTGTCCATCTAGGTTAGTCATGGCCTCCCCGCCGTATTATCCAACTGTTGATGTTCTTAGTAATTGATGCATACCACGGTAAACGTTGATCTGGCATACTGAGCAGGTGGCCCAACTATCGCAGATTGTGCAGCTGGATTACTTAGACGTATGGCGAATTTGTTTAAAAAGCAAACCTTGGTGAACTACCACGTTGCTGATGCGGACATCCCTGTTGGCCTGGGCTAATTATACTATACAAATGACGCAGATTGTCAAAGGCAACATGTGCCCTTGCTATTCTCGCCATATTAGAAACTAGCAAGACAATACTTGACAGTTCACAGTCTCAAGTGGACTGATTGCAACAGAACGTGAAAATATGCATACAACTGGTCTGAAGTCGATCAATCAATAATACACTTCGTGTATTTTGAGCAGTGAATTTTCAGCTTTTCAGATACTCACGTCCTCAATACATAAGAGACAGTTTACTCATTGAGGTTGAGTCACACACTAACAATCATCATCGTGAACCTTACGAAAAATATGGATATCATCACGATTGACATTGACGGAAAAGGTACATTGATTCAGTCTTGTGCTTAGTTATTCACTTGTTTCAAACCTCGAATTGCGCAAAAGTTCAACAAAGTAAAAAATAATGGAAGGGGAACAAGATCAACTGTTTGTAAATAAGTGATTATATCGGGATCGAGCGAAGTTATCGAAGTGTTTTTGGAGAGTTTCAAACAGAGAGGTTGGGGTGTCAGACGATTAGAATTGTTGTTGTAAACTCTTTCTGTAATCAGGTTGGATCGGAGCGGTTTCCTGATTAGAGAATGTTCAGTCAATCAGAATTCGCGCACAAGCTGTTGCAAACGAAATTCTGATCGATCAGCGCCAACGAATTGAAAACGGCGATCAGCTGCTGCACCGAATATATTCGTAAGAATTGGATACTGCAACAAGCTGTTTGAATGCCTATCAAATTGAAACAACTAAGTTGATCGATGCATTGTCGTGGAAAGTAGCAACGAGCTGACCGATCAAAATGCAAGAACGCTTGTAGTTCATTAGCAATTGTAAATACTGTTGTTTCTTTATAAAAAAAAGAGTGCTGTTTTTAATGAATTACGATTACTTAATGCCGCTCTGTTCTGATTTTCTTGATTCGGTGGCTCAGCAGGCAATACTTTCTGTGTGCTAAAATGATTACAAATAAAGCAGTCAATAAAACTGTTCGCCAAGCATACCATCATAACACAATAGTTGAGTAACCGGTTGATAAACAATGCATTCACCGGGGCTACATACGTGCATTGGTGAATTGACTGATTAGTTGTTGTGGAATGGAGGGAGACTTTAAAAGTCAGACATAAAATGAGAGTCTTCTAACTTTGGTGGTGAGGTTTTGTGTTGTTACTCAAAGTATCCCTATACATTTAACAGAATGAAGTGGAGCTGGAACTTCATTATACACATGAAGGGATGGGTGTGCATTGAAAAGTTTCTCATGTTACTTCCTATTTGAAACAAAAATCATATCAACGCATTTATGTGTTAAGATATAGACTTTGGGATTCTGATCAACATTCCAGTTCGAATAAACCGTTTAGCAGAGCGGGCGAAGACAATCGAGCCGGATGTTTGACGCGTAACGTCACATCATTCACATATTTGATCACACAAGTGTGATCGTGAATGGCATGTATGCTGTATTGCGTGAGAAGGAGAATGGGGAGTGGATTGCTCCTTGAAGAATGCGAATGACTACCAAATTAAGTAGACTGGTTACAGTCTGTAAATTAATCACGTAAGAGGTCGGTGTGTGAGGTTTGAATGCCCGATTCGTTGAGAACCTCTCTATTAGTGCTCCTGGTCTCATCGTTGTAGTCTAAGAAACATATGAACAGCTCAACATTGTTTATCGGACGACGATGGAATAAAATAAACTAGATAAGCAAGAAAATGAAAGTGGCAAAATTTGGTTGTTGGATTTTAAGACCCGGTATGGTACCTGTTGTATCTCAACAATCAGTAATTTTATGTTTTGTGAGACATTAATAAATATCTCCGCTAGATTTACATCTGAAAACTTAACATATTTCTAAAGTCTCATTTCATTGCTGAACGTCAGCCCAGTGGGGTATTCAAAGGACAACTGAAGTCTCATTCAGGATAGATAGGTCAGCGGGAAAAGAATCTCCCGTCGGAGTTGAGAAGGAGCTGTTGCCTGTCTTGCTGAGCTCTCAGCTTTTTAGCTGGACAGTCCAGTACACTGAACTTCTTCACGGTTTGCCAGATGTTGTGGTAGCTTTTGTTACTCGCAAATATGTGGGTGTGTACCGAATTTAAACCAGTTACTTCACTTTTGGATTAGCTTGAAGTGTATTCCGCTGACTCATAGTCCTCTGTTTTGTAAACCTTTCCTTCCTCCAGAGTCTCTTGATCCACGACAGAGAAACCTTGTTTGAGCGAATTAAAATCGTTTCCCATGAACAGCAAATCTCGGAGCTATAAATTGAGGTCACAACAGATGAGCGAGTCGTCATGAACAAAGATGCGAAACGCCTTCCATACATACTAAGCCGGTCATTCATCCAGTTCAATGTGATCCGCATGTTTTTGAGGGGGATCTAAACCAGACAATGTCACCCGCATACTTCATGTCCGACTACTTAGTGTCGAGAAAAAACTGCCCACCACGCTCATTGAATTCTTCACGTGCGTCTTTCAAACTGTTATCTCCTGGGAGATTGAACAGAGCAGTGATATCGAAAACTCCTGGTATACACCAATAGAAGTGCTGAATACCCGATAAACTTGTTCTGGAACTTTTACCCTGTTGGCAGACTGAGCATACAATGATTTTAACGGATACACTCGCTTCTCTGTTCCCGGGATCTGTATTAGTGATCGAACCAAAGGCAACCTTTGGGTCTACAAATACCACAACCGTTGGCTACTCATAGTAGAGTTAGTGCACCAATCGCCGTCACAGTGCGTCCTCGATTGGATCGGACTCTCCTTTTTCAAGCACCTGACTCCGTTAGTTTAGTGGACCAACATAATATAATGCTCATGGGTAACTTGGACGCCACAGAAACCAGACTGTATTTGTCACATTGACTTCGAATTCCCATTTGTAAACAGTAGTATCTGTTGACAAACATCAGTCACGAAGCTCCTGTTCAATTATCCAAGCCGTCTGATATAGTTCTGTCAGCTCTGGTATCAACCTCTCTCCACTATCTTTGAAAAGGAAGGAGACGGAAAGTCCAAGCCTAACTTCGATAACCTATGCTGCCTGAGAACATAATGGAACTCAATAACTGACCATTCTGATCCCGTCCTCCACGTGGTCCAATCGAGACCAGCTGAACTGTTTCTCAGGATGTCCAGCCTATCGTTCAACTCGGCATAATTGACTGATAAGAGAACCAACCGTTTCAAAATTAGTCGCACTGATACCAACTTGACCACCAAGAAGACGACAAGGGCAGATTGTTTTCTGCTATTTCTAGTCTGGTGTAGTTCCGAATACATTCGCTGGATGTGGCGCCGATCAGAATCAGACATTAATTTCCCATTCACGACGTCCTTAGCCTAGGCGATCCCTTCATTGCTACATAAATCAGACTTTTCAGTTATTGAATCCAGTCTCTTGTTGCTTCTCAGGTAAGACCTTCGAGTCGGAGGCTCAGAGTGCAGTACTTCAAGTTAACCTCCTTCCGTGATGTGAAAGACCGGGAATTATCGGAAGTTATCTTTCCGCTGACAGTGGCATTATTCATTCATTACCACTTCCTTAAGTTTTCTGTCTTTTTTGTACTCTCGGGTAATCAATGTTTTCCAGAGCCAAGCCAACTAGTAAACATTGACAATTTCAATATTCGCACCTTCCGATAAATGGAGCAGCAAGTTGGTCTGGTGAGTACTCTTTCAACTCGCGAGCTTGATGTGTGCTGTGTGTCGAAGACGCGACTCTACGAATCTAGCATCGTTATTCACTTAAGCTCGCCTCTAGGTAACGGTTGATCCAAGCACTTCTCTCTCTCAGGGTCTCTTGTGAGGTTGACACTGAGTCCCATGAACAAACTCTAGTGAGAATCGCACTGAGTACCAGAGGAGAGCATTGTTTGCTGGATGGGATTCCATTGAACAGTCGATTATGCGCTGTCAGACTCGGTACATCGCTTAAAGTTCGTCCGGGCAAATCAGAAGGACGTGTATTCATTATATCTGTGTGTTCCAACGAAAGCTTACTCAGATGCTACCAAAAATGCGCTCTACGACGTCCTCTTCGTTCTTCTGAGGAGGACTGAACACTTCGACATCATACTAGCGGGCGTTTTGAATGCTCAGCTTGGTCGTCTGTCTCCAGATGAGAAGCGGTTGTGCATCTCATCCATGGACACAACTCGATTATATATTGAGGCTACCAACAGTTGGGTAAAATTGCGTGGTGGTCAAGCAACAACGTGGTCACGAAATATGAA
>JTDE01001257.1:32828-44426 GCA_014338405.1 Paragonimus skrjabini miyazakii
CAGACAAATAGAAATAGTTTATGGACACGTATACAATCACACTATGCTCTCTACCGAGCTCCATCTCACGACCAACGATTGTTACACATTCCAGGATAACTGGCCATCAGGTTGATCCACTTAGATAATTCAAAACATTGTTACACAATCGGAACCGGAAGCTGCTAGTTTTAAGCGAAACTATGCTGGCGTTATATGCACAAAAGTGGTTAAACCGACCTACAGAATTGCAGTGGTGTGATTGTATACATGTCCATAAACTGTTTATCTCTACTTATCTTTCATATATAACCCTCATGTTTTAGGTTTGTGGCAGGCACTCTGTTAGCACTTAGAGTGTCATTCAATCTTGCGTTTAACATTTTTCTCAGAGTTTTGTGTAGTATGCTTCCCGATTCGTGAAAAGCGGATTTTTACTGAGAAGTTCAGTCATTTTTCACCCCCATTTTTCAACCTGATCACTTAAAACATTCCTGTTAATAAGAACTTGTAATCCAATTTATCTGTCCAAAACAGCCCCGCTTGGATAGTCTTTCTTTCGCAATTGTTCATACAAATTACTCGGAATATAATGTATTTTTGTTTGAAGGTATACTAGCATAATGACGTGGGTAGTGTTCCGTTTTCTTAATTTTTCCTCTCCTTCTACTGTTTTCAGTACACGCAATTTCAATGAAATTCAATGTAAAAAACCGCATATTGTGCGTTATCACTTTTTACTTCGCACTTTTTTATATCGCGCTTTCCTCCGGAAATATTATCAAATGGCTGCCACCTACTCCACAATTAATTGTAGTAACTCACACACAATCGTTAAGCGACTCAACTTATGCGAGGTGTTATATTTCTAGCATTGTAAGGGGACGAAGCCTCGGTATCTATGGGTTGCATACTGTTTATCTGATACAACTCTCTGCATTCAAGTAGTGTATAGTACATCTTCTCTTTTTCCTCAGTCCCTCAATCACTTCCCAGGAGTGCAGTCAACTCAGCAAAATCTGCTAAACCAGGTCTGTGATTAATCAATCCGATCAGATCACTTTTCGAAACTGACCACATTGAAATCATTCCCTTTGTAATGTGAAGCACATAGGGCAAGTCGACCACTAACTGTCGCTTGATCAGTCCATTAGGTGTTAAATTACTACATACTTAATAAGACGGTATTCAGTATGTTATTTTGTTATATTTTCTCACATGATCTTGTTGTTATGACTCTTACCAGTGAAAGGTGTATCCAGTCAAATGGGGTGTATAGTTTGATCTAAACCTAATTCGCGCGCACGTTTCCTTCTATAGTTATGTAACCAAAGGTAAAGGACAAAGTTGTGAATCGTTTCCGTTACGCTTTATTACATTGTTTGGAAACATTTCTGACATAACCGTTTCACTTTCTGATTGTTTAGTTCTATGTGTCGGTGTATCTGTGAATTGGACACTCAAGCTGCGATAAGTTTGCTGCCAACACTATCATCATCCTTTTCAACGTTCAGCCGCACCTCTAGGTAGTATGATTCGGGCTGCCGTTGACTCCAACAGTGGTCCCAGAGTAGCAAACTGTCAACTAAGTGTAAATGTAAGGAGAAGAAAAAGAAAGGAGGAATGAAAACAGTGGAGCATCATAAAAACAGAAGATTCAACAACTTTGCGGATACATACCGTTGTCTGCGACACTGCCATGTCAAAATATTTCCAACCAGCGATGTGGATGGTCGCAGAGACAGTCAAGGCTTTTATAGCCGGTTATCACCTGATCGTTTTGAGGTTCCGTCTAAACATCAGCAGCTACGTTGAACAGTGCGCTGTGTGGCAAAGGATACAAACACAGTATATCAGTTAATGGCAAGTGGTGGGAGATTTGACTGATACAAGTTGACTAGCATTCACAATTTTCGAGTAAACTACCTAGTCCGTCTCTTTCAACAAAAAAAGCCATACGAATCGGGTTTTGTTTTTCCTAGAGCTACAAATCCCTACTTTAACCGAAATTTGGACTCCAGCCACGTTCTTATGAGCAACTGTGCTGACCACTGTACCATTGACCTCAAATGGTCAAATGATCATATCCGAACCCTCGAGAGACGCGCTTATGAGTTCATGGCGATCAAAGTCAAACGTAGGCTCATTCAGAAGTGTTCATTACTTTCCCCTCTGTTTGACCAACTGCATGAGCACGATCAGTGTATACGAATACTATTTTACTGAAACTTATCGTGCCTCCTATTTTTGGTCTGCTTCTATTCAGCTTACGTTTTGTCATTGGAGTTACCTCACTTTTTCTTTCCGAGATACAGTGGTTCGGATTTGTGTTGCATACGTGATGTGTGAGTTGAACTGCAAGCCACTTGTGACGACAAAAGATTATGATGGAATACTCTTACTGTAGGGTTAATTTATGAGATTGGACTTGCGTGTTATTGAGACCCAATAAGACACAAAATACAGTACGTCCGCCTGGACATAGCAATGTTATCATAAGGTCGTTGGGCACCGGTTAATCCCTGCTTGATTATCACATCGTCTTCAGCTACTAGCGTAATTATTATTGTTTCAGTTGTCATTGCTGCGAAGAAAATGTTATTGGAATGAATCTGTATGGATCTTGGCATGAACACGACTACAGTACTTGCAGTTTTATTCTCATTGAATTTGCTAGTCTATTGTATCACATGAAATATTCGACACCAGGTGGTTGGAAAAACCAGTTGGTCTGAACGTGTCTGTCTTCAAACACAGCTGGAAACTGCTGAGTCAATGTGCCGTATGATCTTACTTTAAACGCTCTAGCGATTTCCTAATGTCATTTGTTCCAACGAATCACATCATACACAACAAGGCGGTTTATTCAAATTAAAAAAACGTGAACAAATCAGTAATTAGCAAAAGGTAGAAAAATGGGTTCGGCTGTAGAAGGTACCAGAACACAAAACTAGTCCATTTGTTTTCAGTGTTCAATTGCTCATCGAACTTCGTTTCAGATTGCTGATGTCTGATCACTAAACAAAGTAAAATAATTCGTGTGTTGAGGTTGTGCGAATAAATTTGCACCTTTTGAAATATTTGTTACGCTTTTTTTTATTGCCTCTGACATTTTGTGTACAGATGAAAACTGTTTGTTGACTGTTCTATTGTCGCGTCTTTTTGTTTATCGTTACTTTACTTCACTGTAGGTATGGTTTCAACAGCCAAGGTCACGAAGCAGTGTACGATCGTCTCAAAGATCGTCCATGGGAAGGTGTGTTAATTAGCTTTGCACTAATGTCAAAATGTGTTGTTAATTCAGCCCCACTTGTGAGCCTAATAGGATGGACAACCTTCAGTTTGACGTCACTAATTCACCATTCACATCAATCTATATTGTGTTCAGATTTCATTCTGTTAAATTTCGTTTACATTGCCTGTCACAATTTACCTGTTAGTCGTTGGTTCAGTTAATTTCATATGCCATTTTTAATGTACTTTTTTTCACCATCTGAATCTCTTCTCAAACCTATGCTCAAACGTGGTGTACACCCAAAAAGTCAGATGACTGTTACAAACTAGTTAACATAATGAGAAAGTTTTATGTTGGTGTTTTTAATTTTGCGTTCCATCAGATCATCACCATTCGAAGCTCATTGCTGGCCTGTTTGTGTTCTAACCCGAGACTATTTTTGGCGTTTGGAATTTCTAAGTTTAGTACAAACAACATGTTCAGGAGGACGTTGATAATGAATTCTTTTAGAATAGCCTGTTATTAGATAGTGTGCCACTCTATGGAATGCCTGTTGTTCATTGTCCTATTTTAAAAAGATCTAGTAACAGCATTATCGCATGGTCCCATAGGTTGTTTGGGTAGCTAACTGTCAACATGTTATGTTTAGGTGATATGCTGCTGTAATTAATGCTTTCATCTCACATAACCTTATATTTTGCAGTCAACTGATCCTTCAGTGTTAATCGTTCCATACAAGGTATCTGTTGGTGTTAAACTCTAACCATTACTAGCTCCCTACTTCTCCTAAAGCTGGCTTAGTCAGTGATTCATTCGATAGCTAACTACTGTGGATATCATTTAACTGGCTATGGTAGTTTGAAATTTGTCCGCCCTATGCTTTTCTCAGCGTATCTCAAACATGTTTCAGTCCGACCTCTTGAAAAGAATTTCCTGTCCTCCTTTTTTCTATTCTTCATTGATTTACTGATTCTATACAGGTCGAGGCATCGTCGGAGTTAATCTAGGTTGCAACAAGACGTCCCCCGATCCTATAGCTGATTTTGTCGCTGGGGTAACCAAATTTGGCAATGTAGCAGATTACCTAGTGATTAACGTCTCCAGTCCCAATACACCTGGTCTACGTTCATGGCAGAATAAAGAACGTTTACGGGAGCTCTTAAGTTCGGTGAGTACATGATTACCATCAAATTTTAAGGTTACTGGACTATGTTGACCTGAGTACTTCAGATATCTGTGTGTCGCCACTTCTGCTACTAACTGCTCCACTCCAAACGAATTATTAGTGTGTGGACACCAGTTTTTTGTTCGGTGATAATTGTCTCCCTTGTGAATCTACGAAATCAGTCTGCAGTGGTTATCTTTGTAATTTTAAAAAAAAACATTGAAGATTTTGTGATCATCTGTTTATTCATCGTAACCACCAGTATTATACCAGTGACTTACTTCGCTCCTCAACTATCATAAAACCTTAAAGAGTAGAATAAGTCATAGTTTAAGGATTACAAATGGAAAGCGGATGAGTCATATTTCCAGAGACCCGTCTACAATTTTGTAACTTAACCATTGTATTGCAGTTGAAATTGGAGCGCTTTCAAAAAGATAAGCTTTTTACGGCCCTGACTAACTCGCTTCATTAAGCTCGCAGACAGTTCAGTCAAATGTTAGCATTATTTACGCCAGTGAACAAAATTAGCCGCCGTATCATCTATTTTGTTCCAGGTGAATCTTGTGGACCTCAAGTCGGGAGGCGTACACCACTTTTCATCCCTAACTTTTTGGTGGCTGCATATATTTTTCTTTGTTAGGTCATCTTCTCTACACCAATGAGGTGTTTGCTTGACTGACCAGGTAAACGATGGGTTTCATTCTCAATATACCTAGCATCCTCATGTGTAGCACTTGGAACATTGCAAACTGCGGGTCACAACCCAGTTGTATCCTTTTCTCTCTAAATTGGATTCCATTGATGTGCATTCTTAGATGGTAGCACACTTATCACACAGTCTGTGTTGTAATCTCGACGTGGACGAGTTTAGAGCCATCCTATTCCCCTACTGAGTTTCGTTTACATGCTCACTTGGTTAACCTGTAGTCCCTTGACCATTTAGCAGCTTTTTACGAAGTAACCTCTCTTCACTACGGTCTACTAAGCATACGTGACTAAAAATCGGAACTGCTGATGTCTTCCACAAACAGCTGTGCATCTTAAACTGTCTTATGTTTTGTGCTTTGCTCAGCTGGATTAAACCAACTTATAACAATCATTTGTATTATACTGACTTGTTTGATGTGTTTGTAGTTGCCAGCCCACTAAACGTAAATTGCCGGCCTCGAATTGTTCTGATCATTAATGCCGTCACATTCCAAATGCAAATGTGATACGTCAAAACATCAATTTCGAGTTGCCATATCTAACGGGAGTAGGATGTCAAGAATGCGCTTGGTTTTCAGTCTCATGTTCACAGATATGTCTGTTCACGTATGTATTCCGACAGACTGAACGCTCTGCACATTCAAGCTAGGCTAGATACGGAATTTTCACACTACTGGATGGCGAAACATTAAGCATCTATGAATGTGTTTACACATTTGTATTCTACAACCTTATGATAAGAATCCGAAAAATACCGCCTTACTAAATCAAAACTTTAAATATAAATGAAACATCACTCAGAATTGATCGCAGTTGTCACATTCCCATTGCCTTCCCAGTCGATCCTTTTCTAAATATGACAGCTGCGATCATTTGTAAGTGATGTTCAATCTATATGAAAAACCAAAATCACCTACTACTCATCAATAATCAAAACCTTGAAATGAAACGTTCACCTGACACTTGAACATGGTATGACCCCGTTATCTGTACAACTTGCTGATACAATGAAGTAGTTAGTAGGGATTACTGTCCTGTTTATTATTACCAGATCACTTTATTGTGAGTTTTCTCTTCACCTTACGTTCGCATAACAAAACCAGTTCCTTGTGTGTTTGAGAGCTAATCAGACATTGTGTAACGACGACCTATCCACACGTTAGTGATAACGAAATTGGCGTGTTACACACGATCAGTCGCATTCCATTACATCGCAGACATTGATATCCTTTTTCACACACGGAGCACCGTTAACTTCATTGTCGTCATTAACAGCATAGACAGTAACACGTCAGTGTTTTTCATTGATGCTTAATTGCCATACGACTGTGACGAAGAAAACAGGCGCTGACTAGGAAGACAAAAAGCAGAAAGAGATGAGACCTACCTACTTCCGTATTCAAGCATCTAAAGTCAAGGTGCCTAAACCTTGTACACAAGACAACTTCCATTGCAAGACGACTTTCACCGTCTCGCATCATTAACCGCACTTATTTCCCAGACAACTCGACCAAAAATTAGGACAGCATTCACACTACTGAGCTTGATTGGTCGCCATCTTAGCATCTCTAGTCATCGACTCTGTAGGTCACGAGGTCCCCAACCGCGGAAACGAACCCGACCTACAGTGACCAACCCGTTGGTGGACGATATCATTTCTTTCCGCCAGATCATCATCTGTCCACTTCGCATGTTACCTCAGTCGGTCGAAACATCGACGAAGAGTGACCAGTGTGGCAGACGATTAGTTGGCTTCCTTAGCACATGGCTTAACCATCCAAGTCGGTGTGTGGTGTTTATGCTTACATCTGGTAGAAGGTATCGTCAATCCAATCCGCTGACTGATATCTTAAGTTTCAGTTTCTAGAACGCAAGTGTCAAGTGTTCCAGCTAATGTAGCCTGCTGCGGAACACCCACATTTATTGGCACTTTGAGACAAAACAGATAGCTAGGGAGTATTGATCTTTCCGTTCATACGTATTGAACAGAGAAGCAAACCGGAACGGTAGGAATGGTTCTGCAGTAGCGTATTCTTACTTAGTTACCCTGCTGTACGCATCAATTGGGATGACCTGGTATACAGCATATGACGACTGACGCAGTGTTGGGGTATTTGTTGTACAAAACTATGGTTGTATACTAACTAAGATTACCATCAAGAGGCCCAAGCCCAGATAGAAAGACGATTAGGATTCCCGACCATAGCGTTTTGCTGATAAACCTCTATCCCGAGGTGTCGGATTAATTTTCTGGAATAAAAAGTCAAACTTATTATAGTCCTCAAGCAGATGGGCCATGGGACTGTCTGTTTGATTTCCACACGATCCAGTTTATTCTAATAAACGATCGAAATTTGCAGTCCATCACAGCATGCTGATTAGTACTTATTTTGGCTCATTAATCGTTTATGTTCGTTAAAAAGCACAGAAGATGATGATGCGCCTTAAATGAATGTGCACCAGTCCGGGTTATAAGTGTTTGTGTGGTTTTACTGTTGGATACACAAGTGATAAACGCTTGGTGAAGACTGAAGTAGATCAAACCCAAAGTTGTATACAAACCTATAACATGAAACGAAACGATTAGAGACAACAGAAAAAGTGGAAGAAGGTTTACTTTAAACAATGGGCCCTTGAGTGAGTCATTCACCTGCGGACGCCCACTTGTTGAATGGAAACAATCACGAAATCAGTCATGTGCTTACAGTTAATTTAGACCAGAAGCAACTGCTGGTTATGTTATCCTGATCTGAAAAACGCGTGGGATCTTGAGGCGGACTGATTTTCTACGCGTTTCCTTCACGAAATTATTACAGGTTTCAGACGAAACCCTTATGTTTTAGAATTAGTTGCACGTCCATGTGTGATCAACATATACGAAAATAGTCAATGGAACGGATTGCTTTAAAACAATCATCTATTGATTCAGAGGATGTAAGAGGTGGGGAATTGGTAATATTCGTCTTAATGTAGAGTAGGAAACTTCGTATCAGCAGTTCGTTAAATCTTACATTAGTTAGCGCCCATTGCTGGTTCTTTTCGTGGAACTTTGACTTGTTATTAACACATCTATATGCAGAAACACTGGCTAGTCGAACGAAGTAAACTTGTTAGGATATTATATCACATTGAAAAACCCTTCGGTTATTTGGATTATTAAGTGATTTACGATCATGGCTTGTGGCAATTTGTGCCACGATTACTGATCGGCGGAGAATTTAAGGTGTAGCTGATCTCATTTTCTTTTGTCTAGAAATTGTCATCTTACACCGCGATCCAGTCCTACATTGGCATCTCTGTATTCGAGAGTGCGGTATTGTACATCTTTGTCACATTTGTCCGACATTGCGAACAGTAAATGTGTTAAACAGTTGAGTACATGAGTTATTTATCGGGGATTTGATGAGCAGATCTCGCCTTCTCGTTACTCTGAGGCACCGCCACTATAATGGTTACGGCCATGTGAATCAGAATAAGAAAACGGTTGGTGTTTGCACAAAAATATTCACTGTGTTCCTAATGCTGTGAACATGCTCTTCGTATTTGGTTATTCATTGGTGGCTTATTTGCAACGCGATTGTATATGCCTACATTTTTGAGTTGAAAACTAAAGAATTCGAAGCACTTAATCAATTCAATATGAACTAAAAATAAGCTCCACAATCGCGTTTGAGTAATAATGATACGAACAAGAATGTACGGTACGATTATTTATTTGGTTTTGCTCTTTTAAATCGAACATATCCTGTTTGTGCATACGGTGTATTAACGGATTGTCAGAAGAATCTCGGTGATCGAACAGGTTCATTTAGTTTGTATAACGGAAAACTCGTTAGACGAAGGAACGTGTCTTGGTTAGTGGTCGAGGTACAACCTATGACTTGCTTGCAAATAAATTTAATATCTTTGTAGGGTAAGAGACGTTCATTTCAGTCAAACAGATGTTTAGGTTTCTATCGGCATGCAGCTTAATCACTTCGAATACCGCTTCCGGATGGGTTCTGTTAGACGACGAGTTTTGCAATCTGCGCAGCTCGTCCATTACCAATGAGACGTTGATGTTCTAAACGATGGGCTTGACCGTTTCTCCATACCATCGGAATACCTACTACAATTGCTTAACGAACGGCTGTCTGATCGATTCTCTCTAATCTCTCCCGTTTCATTTTTTATTCGTGTTGTCTTCGTTATATTTTCTTGTGTTCACAGTGTGCGCTTGTATTTTAAGGAACAAAGAGCTCTAGGTGTCCAAATTTTATTAATAAGTTTTGCATAAACATCCCTTCCCTGCCAACGGCTTCTTTTGAGCAGTTTTAGCCTATCTTGGCTAGGCAACGATGAGATGCCTCTATCGCCCCTCTGCCATTTCCTAATGGGGATAGTTTTGTTTTTTTCTAAAAACCGTCTAATTTTCGGGATATTCTAGAAAAAATGATTCACCTTTTTCAGGTTGTGACTTTTTTACGCCGCTACTGAGAAAAGATTATTTCTTCCGTCTTTCCTAGCTCATCTGTGATTACTGAACTGAACAACCATCCAAAAATAGCAAACTGGTCTGCCGGTTCCATTTTCGTTTGATTGTCTATAGGATCGGAATAGCCGCAACACTTATTTTGTTCGTCTTTCAAGTTGCCGCTGACTGTGGGTATGCCTCTGTTTGTTTTGGCGCCATTACCGTGTTACTGGCATACTCCATCTCAAGTAGCTTCGTTTAACATCGTTAATGAATTATGCCATGTCAAAGAAGCTTGGCCGGTTAAGCCGGTGAAAGGTTCAAGTTGTTTTATAGTGTTACGATGGATGTTTCTCGTTTCGACAACGTGGAATTGTTATAACCCGACCAGTCGTGCGGAATCAGAACACGAGACTCGAGAGTGTACACGGGATTTCTGCCACCAAGTTGGTGACCAAAACGAATGTCATGTTACCTATAAGCATGGCTAATCTGACAAAACCAATCAGAAAGTAGAAGCTTATTGATCCAATTTAACCAGACCACTAATGGCTGGTAAGACAAATAGGCAGGCGTTAGGACAAAAGTACACCCACTATCTGCAACAACGGGAACACGTCCGTAGCATCTCTCTTTTCAACAAAAGCGAGTTAATCACGTCATAAGAATGTTTTCTGAGGTTAACACTTAAACGTCTGATTGGTTGACGAACACGATTAAATCTGCGAACATCCAAAGTATCTGAGATGACTGGGGTGTTTGGCATGTTGGCGTTAACTAGAATGTATCTAACAATGTGTTAATGGGTAATTGGTTGTTGGTCCGATGGCCTTCCTGGCTATCATCGGCTCGTTGTCTCAAGTGATTGACATGACGTGTCCAGATGAATTTTTCAACTCTGACTCGGTAGACAACAATACCCTTACGACTGACAATTAGGCCTGGTGGCCAAACCTCCCCAGTGTGACGCATATTCCGCACATAGACTGCATCTCCCGGTCGGAAATATCTGGGGCGTGCTCCATGGTGCCTGTTGAACTGCGCTTCCATTGGTCCATTTCTCTGTTGTATTGATCTTTGGGCGTATAGCATCCAGTGGGATTCTTAACTGTCGTCCCAGAAATGCTTCAGCCGGTGACTGCTGTTTCAGTGTCGTTGGGTTAGCTGTTGAACAGTAGACCCTCAGGAAAACATCAATCACTTCCTCTACTTTACCTTATCCTTCCAATTTCTGTTAGGCCCTCTGAAAAACGTATCTACAAATCCCTCCACTTGACCATTAGATTGTGGGTGATAAACTGGCGTGAATACGTGATGAATGCCGTTGCTGACACAATATGCTCGGAATTCCACTGAACTGAACTGTGGTCCGTTGTCCGTCACTAGAACTTCCGGAACACCGAATTGAGCGAATAATCGTCGAAGATAAGAAATAGTTGTTGACTTTGTGGCGATTTGCACGGGAAAAGTTTCTGGCCACTTTGAGTGTGCTTCGATCGCTAATAAATAGAAAAGTCCGTTCGATGGGCCCGCAAAATCAAGGTGAACCCGGGGCCAGGGTTTGTCAGCCTTGGGCCATAAGTACAGTTCAGATTTGACAAGCATTTTTGCCGCCATTATGCAATTTCTGCAAGATTGAACCAAGTTTTCGATTTGCCCATCGATTCCTGGCCAATAAACGTAACTGCGCGCCACCGACTTCATGCGGCTAATACCAGGATGACCCGAATGTAACTGACTTATTACGCGCTGCTGTAAAACTGTTGGGATCACTACGCAGTCTGCTAACGTTAAACACCTGTTGATCACGGTAAGTAATTCCTTACAGCGGAAAAATTGTTTCAATCTCTCATCTATTGAACCACTTGGCCAACCATTCTGAAGGCATTGTATGACTTGCTGTAATAAAGCATCCTCTGCTGTCGTTTTTGTCACCATTTTGGCAGTTACTGGTACATTACAGCAGATGATGACTAGGTGACGTACGCTGGAACAGGCAATCGAGAGTGCGAACGATTCAAGCTTCGCACAATGACTGAAGTTCCATTCAAATGT
>JTDE01001257.1:46864-66437 GCA_014338405.1 Paragonimus skrjabini miyazakii
GTTCTTTGGCAGAATATAGTTACAATACTGAGCGTGTTCAGTTGGACCCAGTTTGCGCAAAAGTAGTCGGACTTGGACACTGTCATCTAAGTTTACTGCGTCCTCCTTGAATATGTCCTCATAACGCCTGAACCAAGCTTCGAACGGGATTCCACTGTCCGGTTGATAATTGAATTCTGTTATGCTGTTGGCCAATGATTCTGCTGTGGATACTGTGGTTGCAACTACTGAACTATGTTGAACTACCATTTTTTGCGCCATGACATCAATCAACTTCAACTGAGTAGCTTCGTACTGTTCGTGCTGCTGCTTAAGAAGCTTCTGAACTTCCTCAAGTGATAACGACATGATGGGGATGATCTGCCACTGTCTGTCGCCAATTGTTATAACCCGTCCAGCCGTGCGGAATGAGAACACGAGACTCGGGAGCGCACACGAGATTTCTGCCACTAAGTTGGTGACCAAAACGAATGTCATGTTACCCATAAACATGACCAATCTGACAAGCAACCAATCAGGAAACAGAAACCTATTGATCCAATTTAACCAGACCACTAATGGCTGGTAAGACAAATAGGCAGACGTTTGGACAAAAGTACATCGACTATGTGCAACGAAAGGAATGCGTCCGTAACAAAAAAATGGGTTTCACATTTTAGTGGGAACAGACTTGCCGAGCGATTACTCTCAGCGCACCTAAGTGCGCAGTGGTGATCTTTAAGGTCGATACCTAAAATCCTTTTCTTCTACACTCTTATCAATTATTATCTCCACAAGCGTGTGTGGTCCGTGGATATTTAGCTGAGCGCTTTCCTGAACGATTTACTGCGTTTCTTTTCTATTTTCGTGAATCTTCTTTCCCCTCATATGATTCTTAATTGTCAGGTTTTGAAAGCCCGTTCCCAACTGAATAAACGTACACCAATTTTGCTGAAAATATCTCCCGATGAAAGTGATCAGTGTTTGAAGGAAATTGTGGAAGTTGCTATGAATCCAGCGGTAAGTTCGTTGTGGTTACGTTTGCGATTGGTAAATTTTTGTCACGCTTGGGTCCTTACTAGTGAAATATAGTGTTAGGACCACGGCTTTTTTTTCGGAATTCGCGTTCGCTGTTTTGGGTTGGACGGTTTATCCGCTCATTCTCATCTAACAAGGACGATTCACTGCGTACTATTCTTGTGTATCTGTCGAACGACTGTAGATGTTTATGTTGGATACTGTTATTATGTGTTCACTATCACTCACAATGGATTGAAGCTTTGGCACTCAGATTGTTGATACTGTTGTCTCAATACAGTTGCTATTGCGTAGCTTTATTTTAATCGCAAGCGTAAAATGCACACCACGGAATCAAACAAAGCCTATCATCACCAACCGATTTGATTGCAACTGATGAATCACTTGGTTGGTTAGCTCCGAATGCAAAGTGCTATCATGCACACGCGGTCGCACTTAATCGGTGTGCGTCCTCAACTATGACGGCTGCCACAGGCAGAGTTGTCAATCAGTGCCTAAAACTCAGTGGTTGATCGTTATGGTTATGTACCCGTTTGCGAATTAGTACGCAGTACATTTTTGAGAGATATCTGGGCTCGAGCCAATTGACTGATCAGCTACGACATGGGCGAAAACGGCCAGGAGTGTGTGACGATTGCACTTGTTCGAGGTGTGCGAGCGTACGCGCGTTTTATGACGAAGGGAGGCCAATATGGTAAAATAGATCTGCCCATCGAAGTAGTCCAATTCCTGTGAGGTGGTTGTGAGGCTTATCTGTCGTTGCTGACAGCCATTACCAGAATGTTTCTCGAGTGAAGTCTAGGCGTTCAAAGTGCGCAATGCGTCTTTTCTATTCGCCGGAGCCGGTGATCATCATGATTATTGGAATGTCTTCTCCGGGATTCGTCCAATTCGGAGACTGGGGATGTTTGCACGCTTTGTGATGAGGCAGTATGCACGAAGACTTCGTGCAACATCGTATAGAAGGTTTGGTACCATCTGTGAGTTTATCGAGCTCTGGTAGTGCTACTGTTCCTCGCGCGAGGCTGCTTATCCGTCAGACAGAGCCTACTTACTTCCCAATCACTTCATGCAGAATATCCTCCCTCGCTCTGCAACATAAGGGGCGCCCAGTCAATCCGGATAACAGCAACAAGCACTGGTGCAGGATTTAGGATCTCGCGCCCCTGTAAGTTATGATAGAGAGTGAAAGCTTCTTGTTTGATGTCTGCTGGACGTCCTATTACCGTAGGATAATTGTGGTGCTTAATGCAGCTGTAATTTATCGCGTTATCGTCACCCTGAGACCATGCATTCGAGATCAGAAGTCAACTATTTAGCTTTTACGCCATAGTTTCATTGATTACCAGGCTGTCAAGAGCAGTCAAAATGGTAGAATCTCCGGTCAGTTAGCTATCGTGAGATCGTGTTAAGTTGGTCGTCATTGGTGCTCTGATCAGTTTAAAAATGATATTGTACAGGTTATCTAAGTTAACACAGTCATAACCGATAGATTCTGTCTGATTTAATTTAGTTTCGAAAGCTTATTGCTCAACTGACTCGTTCTTGCTTTACAAATAGCTTTACTTAGCACACTCAATTCTAATGTAGTGTTATCTATACTGAAGCGTTAAAGTTGACATTTTGTTTCTATCTGTTTAACTGTATGCTTACACCGACCTTAACCTCATTGTGAACAATCATCGATTTTATTTTGCGGTTCGATCAACATTTATGATGGTAACTGGCTAGCTTGTGATAGCTTCCGCTCAGATTCTGCTTTGTCTTGCTTGTTCTTTTTTTTCTGTTCGTGAAATCAGGTTATATCTGAGCCTGACATTAAAAAAATAAAAACGGTATCAAATCCATACTTGTTTTCTTCTTCTCACTGTAGACTCGTGTAGATGGTCTGATCGTTTCAAATACAACACTTGTTTCTCACGCAGAGGCAGCTGCTTGTGGAGCAGCACCAATCAATCTGGATGTCGCACCCTCCGATGCTGTCTGGGGTGGTTTGAGTGGACGACCGTTACGCGAGAAATCCACCGCATGCTTGGCTCGAGTGTCTGTTCTCACACGTGGCCAGTTACCTCTTATAGGTGTCGGCGGGATTAGCAGTGCACAGGACGCGGTCGAGAAATTAAGGGCCGGAGCATCGCTGGTTCAATTATACACGAGTATGATCTACCAGGGACCACCGGTCGTCAGCCGTGTGGCTCGCGGGTTAGACGAGCTAAGGGAGCCCACGGTTAAAGCGTAATAAAACCTGCTATAAAGCGCGTAGGAAAGAAATTCTTTTTCTGAAAAAATAGCTCCACTCTCAAAGGAAGTGCATTTATTGTAAATCGTGCGAATTACTTCCGTTTTGACGATATTTTTGTTTACTAATCGATCTATATAAGGTTCTCTTCAGACGAAGTATTGTTTGATTTGTTAATATTATTGGTTAAAAAAGTAAGAAGCAGTTTTTTTTGCGCAGTTTATCTCGAGCACATTTCGTTGCATGTTACCGGATACATACTGCAGTTCGTGGGGGTATAAAGCAAATTGCAACGGACTTTACGATGCAAAACAGCAAAATCAATCACCATACGTGCACGTCATGCGCAGTATTTACCAGGACAATGTGGTACTGTTACCGTCTACGTGAACAGTTAGTTTTTTTTTGCGTAACGCATCCCGAAAACTCTCTCCAGGTTCATTTGAAGTCGATATGTCAACAACTGTCAAGCGATCGACGACGCTGATTGCTTGTGTCTTGCC
Organism: Paragonimus skrjabini miyazakii; assembly: GCA_014338405.1. Taxonomy (NCBI): domain Eukaryota; kingdom Metazoa; phylum Platyhelminthes; class Trematoda; order Plagiorchiida; family Troglotrematidae; genus Paragonimus; species Paragonimus skrjabini miyazakii. The sequence continues at coordinate 50,624 of JTDE01001257.1, forward strand.
ATGTTCTGACCGTAGACGTTTTACGGACCCGAACTGGAATGTGTTCGTTCACCCGATTGGGTAATTTCCCTCAAAGTTATCAATCATGATTGACTTCAATTATCCTAGGGTTGATTGCGCAGGTTGCATCATGTTCTCCAGATTTTTGCGACATAGTCACAAATGCTCCTCTAACAGAAAATATTAGAGGATTCATGCTCTTAAAAGCCTTACAAACCCTCGCTTTCGTCCCCCAAGATTGATAAAATTTTAAGTAGTGAAAATATGGTTACTGACATATGAATCACTTGAATATGAATCACTTGACCGTAATGATCATGGACTCGTCACAATTGAACTACTCTCTCCAAGTTGCAAGTTTGTAAATAATTTTAACAAGCGGATTAAACATACTTAACCCTGGAGCTTATTGATATCTTTTGGTTTGTTTTCATAGCATATTTGCTAATCACCACTCTTTGAAAGTTCATGCTAATACGATTACTAAACAGACATGCTTTGATTGGAAAGGATATTCCATTTCGGTAGTGTACAGGGTATTTACTCACAGTAAAGCGATCATCAAGGAGCCTGTACCAGCTGGACAGAATCCATGAAACACATTGAATATTATTAAGTTCTTATCCGGGTCATAACCGCCGTACAGAACAGTAAATACCAGGATCGACTAGGTCTGACCAGTCGAAGACTATTTTACAACACTGTAGCCTCTGACACCAGAAACCGTCATGCAACCACCGTTACACAGCCATCTCAGATAAGGATGTCGTCAACCTTGTTGGGTTTCCGCTCTTGAATGTATTCACTACCACTATCTGCATTCAGTACTTGTAATACAGATGCCGCTGAATTAACTGTGTACATTGACATTGTTTTCTGAAACTACCTATGTTTTATGCATTAAATTCTCGGTCTTGATCGTATTTCCAACCTGATGCTAAAGGAATGTGCTCCAGGGTTGTCTAGATTACTCTAATAACTCAAATCGATCTATCTTGGTGGGGGGCAAGCTTTTTAGAACCTGAAAGGTCTACACTTTATAAAGAAATTAATCTTAATAACACCACCAATTGCAAGCCACTCGCATTACTGTCGGTTGTGTCAGAAGAGGTGACGAGCTCGGTTGATGACCAGGTATGCAAGCATCCGATCCGCGTAAATTTCGAACGACGGGGTTCGTGCGCTACCGAGTAACTTGCTCCTTGGAAAGCCTGGTGTACGCAAAACACTTATAACACATGCATTTCTTATTAGCTTACCGATACCAAATTTACAACGTGAATCGGTCTTTTATAGCAAACATTTCAGAGGGCTAACTAATCAATCAAGTGGTCAGGATATATCACTAAGCTCAGAGGAAGGTCAGTTTTACGAACATTTGTTTCTGAACACTAGGCACTGACTTGAGTCGCTTGGTTCCGATTGCCTCAGCAAACCGCAATGAGTCTTGGATTTGAATGATGTGGCAGGACTCTGAATGTACGGTGTGGATTGACAACGTGATAATTGACGCGTATAACTACTGTGCAAACTGGCCGTTTACTTGTTTCAGCAACGCTTCCGTTCTACGGTGGCACGGATTTCTGCTTCCATGTAGCCAACCGATCAGCCAATCGGAAAATCACACACCTCCCTGTCTATGTAACTTTCTTCGTAGTTGCCCACAAATCGATAAACACAACGTGACGCATCTAACTCGTGGGCCTCGGTGATTGGACGGAGGTCAGCTGTGATAAGGGCTCGTTTACTCGACTTCATGGTGTTGACGTTAGCTGCTTGCTGCAGTCACCTCTAAAAGGCAATTGTATGTGGACTGCCTTTTCGTACGACCTCTCGGGATGAACGTTATGCTTACTAATCTATTGGAAATGTGGAAATCAAGTATAGTTAAGCAATAGTATTGTATTTTGGCAGGAGGACCAAATGTATGGTAGAAACTGTAGGCCAAAGGAGGTAGGCATGACTGTACGGAAAGACGATAGGCTGCATGATGACATGTAAGCGTGAGCCGACCAGAGAGTGGTCATCTAATCAGGAAGGTCATGTGACCTAGTTCAATCGGAACTAGACGGCTAAGAAGTTACGCGCACCAGCGTGCTAGGAATGGTGAGTCATGCAATCGGACCCGCTGCAGAGACTCATGTCGTTAATGTGCACGCACTTAACAGCACACAACTAGTGAGCGCTTGTTTGGTGTGAGGCTACTGAAGTTTGGGTGAAGACCGGACCACATGGACTTCCCACAGATAGCTCCTAGCCTAATCGCCGTCAGAGACTAATTGATACGTTTAGAAACGAAGGCAGTTGGCCTGACATTTGCACACAACCTCCAGATTTCGATGATAACTATTTAGATATTACAACAGGTCGTCTATTACCTGTTTTGATTGACTTTGTATCAACGTGACAGCACAGTGATTGTGATGCCATAAGCTTGCTGTGCCCGTCGCTGAATGTTACTATATTCCTAGCATGAAAAAGTCTGCTCATATAGAACCTACTGAACTTCCCAAGCATACTCCATCTGTTCGACGGCAAGACTGTTCAAAAATACAAAAGCTGACATCCTCAGTGCAGAATCACTCACACACTGTACCGGTCGAGAGAAATGACATCATGTGGTTTGTTTCGGCAAGGCCACGAATACTATCAATGGTGTAGGGGAACATTTGTGAACAGTGACCGAACGTCTACAGAGGACACCAATTGTTTGGCAATTCACTGTTCAGTTCAAAAGAAGCACCACTGTTATACGTCTGAAAAGTTCGCTATAGTGAGGGTAAGATGGTGAACAGCCACCCTGAAAACCTCTAATGGAGAGAATGTGTAGTTACAAAAATTGGTCTAAGCGAAAGCTCATTCTCAAGAATCTTCGGATGGTCGTAAGCTAGGAGTGTTGATGGTCCATACGGCTTAAGAAATTTATGTCGCTTCATCAATAATCCTCACCTTTGAGAGAGGTTTCAGATGTTTCATGTGGCCTACCGTTCCAGTGACACTGTCCACACCGACTGTTCGTTGAAACCTCATGTGACCATCCGTTATTGGCAGCATCGCCACGTTTATCTGAAACGACAGCCTTGGAGCCACTATTCGGCCTAAGTGTTGATACATTTTTTACTTATGTTCAATGCATGACCTCTGGTGTCGCCACGCGATAACACACTGGCAGCTGATCACAGTCACGACGAATTTAACTTCTAGCCAGCTCAGATTCTCAGCATCAGTTGGTCGAATATCAGATTACTGATGTGGAGACTTCCCATACTGGGTCTCACCATAGAGTTGCTGGCAGATCTTACGCTGATTGATTGCACTAGAGCTGTTTGCTGATTGGACAATGTTCAGACAGTCAGAAATTGCACACAAGCTTTTGCAAGCCGAAGTGTGATCTTTGGACGTCGAATGTGTAAGGTGAGATTAAAGACAGTATTTGAGTCAAATTTTGTGGAAGGCAATAACGAACGGACCAATCAAAACATAGCATGCTTGTGATTCAAATGAGTCGTCATCACGCGCATTGTTATTTTTCTACAAAAAGTTTACAAACTTTCGTTCTTTTGATTGTTTCAATGCAGTAGCCAAGTGCGAGACATTCTTATCGTTTTCTAATGAAGAACCGAGTCATTTTATAAATTTGGTACTAATGAGTCAATGCGGAATGAACTTATCCACCATTATTTTTGTTCCAACTACTTTGTTCATGCTTTTGAAGCATTCTAAGCCATAATTTTCAATTTTCACTCGATTAGAGTATTCTGTTTTGCACACGATCACCCTATATATGGTGTATATAATCCCTAATCCTATGACTTACCGATTACTCCCATGATAGCCGCCTTACTGTCAATGTGCACAGTGCATCTTCCTGTTGGTGGTTTGCAACAGGCACGTTCGTGCTCGAAATCCTGAACATTATTAACTCCGGGTTTCTGTTGTCCACTATTTGACACATTTTTTAGAGACTGATTTCCACGCATATACACTCGTAGACAAAACGATGGATTAGCGGTTACTAACCGGATCAGAATGACCATAATGTTTACTCTACCAACCAACTGAGTGATATTTTCCGAACGTGATTCAGCATTCCCCTAATTAGTATTCAGACAAAGCAACTGTAGTTTTCCACCGTCTTACTAGACCAGCTACTATACACGGTGTGTCGTAATGGACAACGCATTCAGTGTGGATCCGCCGTAGAATGGGTAATGTGGTCTTTGCGGAACGATTTCAGTTCCCGTATATGACTATGTTGGCTAATCAGTAAACTAGCCCTGTATATCAGACCACTGATGATAGGATTCAAGGAGGTCAACTCATATTCTTTATAGTCTGCATGCCAGCTAGTTCACGTATGGAGTGAATCCTCACTATCTTGCAAAGTGAGAATGTTCATGTGATCAGCTGATCGCTCCATGTTGAGCTTTTACACGCTTACTATCCCATTTAACATCTTATGGTGGCGTTACGATTCACTAGCCCTCGTTGTGTATGATGCCGAAAGGTCTCGTGAACAAGTTACCGATCACGATGAGGCATTTTCTCACGAATGTGGACGGACAGGCACACGTGTACAAACTTCTCTTTGTTGTTCAGATCGCCCCAGCTGGGTTCAGATTGGCATGATATGAATTGAACCTTTCACGTCTAGTGTTTGTCCCTAATCAAGCCAACGCAGGACGTGCACATGACCCGCAATATAATGCTGTACCCCACTGTTATCATACTGAATGCACTGTGGTGTGCAAACCTTGGATCTGTTCGGTATAAACGCTGGTAGATCCTTTTGTATGCAGTAATGGTGGTTTAGAGAGACGGCAGAATATATTGTTTGCGTAATATTTGCCTCTAACATCTGTAGCAGTTTATATTCTGGCCCTTCATGATAACCGTTAACACAGTAAAATATTATAGTTGTGCATAGTTCCATTAGTAATCAAGTAGAATAATCTGAGGCTCAACTTGTCAAGGTCATTCAACACATGTAACAACTGGGTACCGGTGTTTGAAGGCAGTCAGTTACTGCTCAACATGGTAAAAGTGGTCCGAACAGTTTCCTGCAATTACTAGTAAAGTGATGGAACGTCAACACGATTAAACTGATTGATTCGGACTTACTGCGATTGCCGCTGCTAGGTGTTTAGCTGGGTGAATCAGTCGAAGTTCACTGTACCTTGAATTAAGCAAGACCCGCATGTATTGCTCCATACAAATATTGCGGGATTACTTTTATGATGCAGTCCATGGACGCGTTGCAAGTCGATCAAAAACACTACTTCGTACTGTGTTAGCCGTCCATTTTTCACAAAATAACGTTCGATTGTAGAATAAATTCAACTAGTGAAGACCATGCTTCTAACACAGACGATAAGCTCCGTCGTTGATAAGGAACGTCTAATAATTGGGTACTGATGTGTGGACCTCCCAGTAATGTTTTTGAATGTGTTCTCCCGAAATCTGCAGCACGCTTCTGGTTGCCGCATTTGTCTTCCGTTACTGTTTACTAGTAAATCTGTTCACTCTCTTTGAAACACTATTTTCCAGCTATCCCTTGCAGTCCGGGAATTATCCCATCGCTAAAAGCTGATCAGTGACATATCTTATCAGTGTATCCGTTCTCAAATGGTTGTAGCCTTCCGCAGTCGTGCAGCAGTTTAAAACTGCCAACGGTAACAGCTGCTTTGAAGAATCAATCAACTAATCAATCTTTCTCTTGTTTCTAAACATTTGCATTCACATGTGCGAAAGCTAACTGACATATTCTACAACCCAACTTTTGTACATTTAGTCATAACGGCTCTAATCTTGACCAGAAGGTGCTCATCAAAACAATGATGTGGAATATCTTGAGGAAAGAAAATATCGAAATGACATTGAGAACAAAGCTGTACATAAGCGTTGGATATGCAGGCAAGCCGGTGACTGTAGCCAGTCTATATCGTGGGCAACGTTTCTAACCAGCTATATGAGCGATCAAGAGGTTCTCAACCATGTAGGAGACACTTACCCAGTATACCCAACAATATGCCCAAGGTCTTCCCTTCCATTGTAATAACGCAGTTTTGCCCAACTGTTACCGACTTTAATATATATGTTTCGCTCAGTGTGATAGCTGCTTAGATGTCTTACGGGGTTCGTGACCCATACATCACAAACTATGCAACGTTAGTGTCTGACCAGTAATCACTGTGCTAAAACGGCTCCCTTCTGTTTCAGCACGGTCCTCGTTTACAAGTTATACGCATCTGTTTTGACTGTAAAGCTCAATTTAACAACTGACAATTTCAGTTATCTCTTCCAAATCAGTCGTTGAATTTCAACAAAGGCCTGATTGATTTTTCTCCGACAGATGAAACGAACATTTCTTCTGTAGTAAGTTTTACACGGAGTTCGCGATGTCATTGAAATTTAGGTTATGAAGGCCAACAAGACTAAGGAATTGTTTCGACGTCCTCTTTGCCGTATGCATTGAAGCTGCCTCAAATACAAGCAGCCTTTCTGATGACGACTGAACTTTTTATTGGACGACTTTGTGGCTGAACAGTGCCAATGTTTATTTCACCAGCTGTGTTTTTAGTCCGTTGAGCTGTAAGCAAACTTGCTCTGTGTTCTGCAATACGACCGAAACATTCACCGTATGTTACTTCAGTGCCGTAAATAGCGATGCTTTTGTGGGCAACAGGTTTGAGTAGTATATCCAGATATTTGATTTTCGGTCGCCTTAATATGAATGGGTTACTAGACAGCTCGAAAGCAGAAGTTTGAATAACAATAGGTTTCTTACACAGCGAAAGCTCCATTGTCTTGACATGTTCATCTCATCGATACCCGCCAATATCCCGACTTCATATCCAAAACTGAAAATAGCCTGGGGTTCATATAGAAAATTTCTGACAGTGCCGAGAATTTCATCTCAGTGAACCTTCTAATATCGACAGGAAATCAGAAATTTTCACCGTCAAACAGGGAACCTGAAAGCTATCTGCTTCCACAATCGTGGTTTGTTTCAGCATTCATTTGCTATCTAATTTCCTGCCCCCGTTATACCTGAATTATTTCGAAGTCGAACGGCCGAACTCACTTCGGCTTGTGGGGGTTTTCTTATTCATTGCGTTCAAAGTAGTCATAAGAGTCATCATCAAAACTGAATACGTTATGGCTTAGACAGGAAGTGATTCAGGTGCGTTTTCTTTAGCTTGCCTGTTTTCTGCATCACGCGTTCTCGTTATGGGAACTGGTTCATATTTGGTTACCCGTATATCTCTGTTTCAGCACGGGCAGTATAATTTGTTTGTAATGTAGTCAAGCATGCATCGTGCGAAAAGACGAACCACTGTCGGATGATATGGCCGCCGATTCGCGCATTGTATTCCGCAATGTCAAACTATTTTTGATTGTAGCTCCACTCACTGCTGCATTATCTATCACGCGCTGTTAAACGACCTTTCGTGGCCATGACCCAATCAGCGAACTAGCCGCCGCTGTGCCTATCAGACAGTATTCTGCGTTCTCGTTTATTTCGACCTTAGTCTGTTCTAGCAGGTTAATGAAAAGTGTTTCAGTCCAGACAGAAACCAGTGGGACGTCTGTTTAAATGCTTCATTTTCTTGGCTAATGGGGATACACTTCGCCAGCGTTCAGATTGTCCACGCCTGTTACACACGTTGCTGCTCACATCCGTCATTCTCACCCAAAAAGCTGCGGTTTCCTGAACCAGCTTTTTCATTGCGATTCGCATTCATTCAACCCATTGGCTTTGTGCATCGGATTTAGTTACAACGAGCATCGGAGTAAAGCAAATTGTTTCAGCACGTCACGCGTTAAAACAAACGAGCTACAAGCGGAACAGAGCCGACCAATTGTAATTCTCCATTTTATTAATGCATCTTGTTCATAAAATAACTAATGAGAAACTTGATAAACTGATGTTTGCTTTGTACCACAAGGTCTGTTTTGTATTTCGTTTCGAAAGGTAGCGACTTCTTTGAACAGTGTGCTGGTATTTACATGGATAGGCCAGATGTCGTTGTTTTCAACTATTCCTCGACTCTGGTAGGTTTTCACACCCATTTGGACGTGTGCATTGCACTGTTAACTCCCTCATGCTCCCCACCCTTGTTTTTGAGAGAATAATTGTTAGGAGGCTCATCTCCAAACGAAAAAGCCAGGTCGCATTAGACCATGTGAATCAGTCGGCCCAGCTCGGATGGTATGGTAGTGGGTGATGGAATGGTTCCAATGAGCCAATCAGATTGTAGTCGTGTGGTCGAACGCCAGTGTACTATCCGGGCTGTTTTATCGCGTTGTTTTTTGATGTCTCTTCTAACGTGATTTACTGTGACGCCCTGATTGCCATATATGGCCGCTTCCTTTGATTCACTGTGTCTGACTGTTATGTGTGGTAATCGTTTCGTCCTATAAATTTAGAGTCTTTTTGGTTTAATTCTCACTCCTGTTCCAATAAACGGTGTTATCACGTTTTTTCTCTCTTTCGGTTTTGGGTAAGGCGATTGGGCGCGTAGCAAAGGCGACGATCCAATACTAATCACTTGATCTTGTCATTTCCACAACCCGCATCTAAAATACCAGTCTCCAGTTTGCATTCCGTTGTAATTTATTTTCAGTTAAATGCCCATTATTACTCGGATATACCCCCCTCCCATTACCCACGTGTACATTGGCCATTATGATACTGTCATCAGCCAATCGGTCTGCCAAAATCCCAGGTATTTAGCTACAGTTCAGACTATTTCGGCTGCATTTTATCGACTCATATTTGTCTGCTGGTTGCCTTTGTCTGTTTGCCGTTGCATAGTTGAAACCTTAATGGTCTCTTCTGGCTACTTATTGTACTTCATCCCGCGAACGTCAACAATCTGGGGTTAATTCCTTATATTTGATCATACTGTTAGTATCAGCAGTCCCACGTGACCGTGTTTGGTTCTGACATTCGTTATCGTAGGTGACACATGCTTTGCTCAGTGTTTATCGTGAGAATGTTTACTGTCAGTCAGTGGAGTCGCTGAAGCCGATAATCAACGTCTTTGCGGCAGCCTAACTAAATGCAATGTGACCATTTCACAGCGCTTTCGGATTCCCCTTCGCACTACCCTTCAATAGTGTCCGTGTGATCAACAGCTTCGTCCGGCCTACCTTTTTTTCTGACCGTTTTGTTCAGAACACCGAAAATCTTTAGGGAACTCCGGATCTCCGCATCCTCTTAAGGCTGCTGCCGCCGAGGCTTAATCCTGATCACGACACCAACTCTCGTGAACCAAGATTTCAGGTGGCGGAAGTATAATCTGTTCATTTAACGTAACCAGGCTGTGTAGTGTTTCCACGACTCAACAAATCTAAATAGTCACCTGCATATTTAATAGTCCGGAAGTAAAGTGTGTCTCAGTGAGAATGCCGTACGTGGTAAGCTTCACTTTTACCTGACTACTTTTCGAGGCTTTTTATGTTACTTCTGACAATAACTTCCCTGACCCACTTAATTGCTTCTCGTTGATTACTCATGAGTAGTATTGTTCGATCGTGCAGCATCGTTATGCAAGTTAGTAGCCAACCAGAAACATTAACTTTTCGTTTATTTGGAAGGAAGAACTATTTATTATCTGGACAGATGACTGCTGGTTTACCTCTGCACACGTGACTGATGTTTATCGTGCTCCTACACGTAATTCATCCAGCCGGGTGATGCTGAATTCTATCATTGCTTCACAAGTGGAATTTAAAAATTCGTGGCTCATTCCCTTAGGTTTCCACGATCAGCTGCCGAGTGGTTTATGGGTATGCGCACATGGCCACGTGTATACAGAAATCACACTTGTTGAGCAGTAGCACGAACAGTATGAAGCCAGTCGATTGAAGATGATTAAAGCCATGGCGCAGAAACCAGCCGTTTAGCAGAGCTCAGCCGTTGCAACCGCAGTGTCTACAATAGAATCATTGACCAACAAGATAACGGAATATAACTAACAACCGAACAGCGGAATCAGGTTGGAGACGAGATCAGTCGTGAGTGGGAGAAATTCGAGATGTCAAAGCTCGCCAGTGATCGGGTTGAAACACTAATTTTTGTGTGGGCTTAAATCAGCATCCGATACGGATATCGTTTCATTTATCTTACCTCAGAGATAGACAGATACCTAACGGTTAATAGATCTCAAAAAACGACCCTACATTGGCTGAAAACAAGCGCAACAGCAAACAAAAAGTTGGCGATTGTTATTCTTAGAGCAAGTTTGCATTATGCAGAGTGGTATTTTGCACGAGTTTGTAGTCACATATGTTAGAGATGTGGGTAGAGGTGAAAATAAAGGGGTTCGCTGTAGAAGAGCATTCTCATTTAGGTATATACGAGAGCCTAGAGCGATATTTACCGAATACGACAGTCGATCTAACATTGTTTTCGCTGTGGTGACTTCTCAACTGGTATAAACGAAGCATTAGGAGCTCACTCGTATCCGCTACCCGCTCCAGAAGACCTGTACGCGAAGCTGAACGATAATAATGAATTTTTCCAGACCTCTCTACATAACGGAGTCGACACATGCAATAAACGGTTTTTAACTAGCAACATAAATTGCTTCAGTTCAGCCGCCTGTCGTTTGGTTTGAACTGTGCTCCCGCGAACTTCTAGCAAATTATGAACACGACGTTAGGTGGTTTAACATGAGTAATGCCTCATTCGGAACACAATATTAGTGGTAGTGTTATCATTGAAGATTACCCGCAACCTGCATCGGTTGTTAAACGCATTGAAAAGCGCGGATAGTGCCTAACATATATACCTTCTGCATGGAATATAATCAAAATCTTGATTTCATTATTGGCCTAGAGGGTCGCAAGCTAGACCCCAGAGGTGAAAACGCTTACAACAGAACTGCACCCGCCAACGGCCAAGACCACCCACTGATCGTTACTAAATCTGGTGAACTGTTACAATAATTTCGTGCCTCATATGCACGATGTTCGTGCACCATTGAATCATCTACTTAAGATGGATTGTCCAGAGCTGGGGTCAAAAAAGTGCTAGTTTTCCTTTGTATGTATCAAGAGAACTTTGTCTTCTAATATACTTTCCACCCATTACGACTCAAGAGTGGAATTTTTACGGCGAATGTATTGGTACAATAACCCTACACAAATTTCCCAACAGTTCATAAAAATGCGTCTCACATGTTTCGCACACATTCAACTCGACTAAGCAGAATCATAGTCGAATATAGGAGGAGGGGATCGCGTTTATGTTTGTACTTGGAAAATTTCATAAGTTGCACTGACGGACGTTTACGTTATATATCGACAATAAGCCTCTTCCTTCACTTGTGTTAGAAAAAATCATACAGCGGATGCGTTTTATCCAATCATCTGTTAACATTTATTCGTTGGGAGTCTCGTCACATTAGATCAATAGCACTTTGCTTTCTGATTGGCTGTTTGTCTGGCTGGTCAATTTTATGATCAAAATGACTCGTTTTCGCTCTGTTCTGAATGACAGAAATCAATGTACGCCATCACGTATCATGTTCTGATTCCGTGTGTTTGACCAAATTATAGTAAAACTATATAATCATTCTGTTATTGCAGAGTTCGGACCATAGACCATCGTGATACCTTCCTTACTGGACAGGGAAGCTATAATTTGAGTGACTTCCACCCAGTATTCGCCGTTGTTGTTATTGTTGTTGTACGGTCGGGAAGCCCCACGCTCACCCTCTGTGTGTAAATTAATGACCCACCGCAGAAAGCAGGCTACCAATCTACATCAGTTACTTTCGGTCAGCTTGTAGGTGCACTGAAAAGTTATTTTATGATAATCCAACCAGGGTGTCTTACGCTGTGCATGTATACATATATATTAAGAATTTAACGTTGGATCAACAAAACGTGTTATACATATTCTATCCCCCGTCATCAAACAAAAAGAAGCTGTAATGCAGTTAGCCACATTGGTAAAATTGCGTAGTCCTGAGTAAAGCTACTAATGAGAGCAACTGGTGATTGTAACAGATCATTGGCAGAGATGACTTATGTGATCCTATGTATACGTGGAAACATCGCAGAAACGACGCCGTTCAGCATGTCGAGTTGTTGTAAACCCTCCTAAACGGTACGCTGGTTCGATCTTGGTATAGTGGTGCGCTCGATAAAATCGGATTCTCGTCCCGGTAATAATTCACACGGAAATCTCGGTCCCGAATAATACCGCGACTGTCCCGTATACGCTCCCAAGGCAAGCCAAAAGACGCGTTCAAAATAAGAAGCTTTGTTCCGCTACAAAACGGGGTGCCGCTAGGGCGACAAGTTCAAGGCATTTATAGGGCACGTCATGACCACACATTCTCATCACATCATGAGAAAGAGTTAGGATCGCACATGTGCATAGCGGTATAAAAAGTCTCAACCGATTTGAACAGTTCCACTAGTTAAGACTGAGTCGAGTGGTTTATTTTTCTCACGACGGAGGCGCCCTAGGACGGTCACAGGGTGGGCGCCCTAACACAAGCATGATGATAAAATGCTACATGACTCAGAAACTGTCATTCGCCTTTATATACCATCATGTGGGAGGGCATACACCCACGTGCTCACATATCATAAACCTAACTAGACTAACATTGTTGAGCATACGAGTTTTGGCTATCCGATATCATTATGCACATTTTTGCAATACCAAACTTCAAGTGGGATGAACATGCAACTATGTATAGCTGATGCCAGAAACATAAGTCACATAACTTATTCGTTATTTTTCCAATCTAACAGCAACAAAACCATTGCTTCATAACACAAGTCAGAAATGTCATATTGCACCGTGTATCTTTCGAGATTAGCTCATTGGAAATTATCAAGTACATGCTGCAGTGAAGTGCAATTACACAACGGCAGAAATAAAGGACAAACACCGTAGAAAAGACAGAGAGAATTCATACAGATTGAACATCACCTATAATTGATCGCATTCCCATAGACTTTCCAATCGGCCCGTTTCGAACGGTTGAAGCACTAGACTCGAATTTCGCTCTCATTAGAGTTCGTCAGTAGTGCATATCCTTGCCAAAGAAAACTGCTTGTCACAGTCCATGTTCTCAGACACACCGTTGGATTATCACGGTCATATTCGTAACCAGGTTAAACGGAATGTGACGTCGAGGACTTTCTGCACATATGTATTGCAAAAGTGAATTGCAGTAGGTCTCGATGTAAAACGAGTGAAGTTAACGATTGGGTTCGTCAAGAATAAACAATTATCATGAGAGTCAACGAGGTACTCTGAGCGTAGCTGATGCCGCGAAGCAATGTAAGTGAAATCCAACCGTGAAGTGTTTCAGTACACGGCCAGTCACCGAAGTTATTGGGAGAACTAATAGGTGAGCGTACTGCGATTTAATCAAAGGTGTGTTGCATCTATCTTTTTATCGAGTCAAACAAATATGCACAACACGAACTAATACAAAGATTATACATGATTATCAAAATGAAGTAAAAAAAAACCCAGGGAGAACATCACAATATTCCTCTTCAAAAGCATCTGAAGCAAAGAAAAAAAGCAAATTGTGCAACACAGAAAACAATTACCGAACACGAGTAGACAAATGAACGCGTTTGCTGTGCGACTGTTTGAATGTGATGAGAGGGAAATGTTACTCATGAATGGTAGTAGGATGCTGGGTGATGTGCCCGATGAGATTTGTCATGAGCTGACAATTTCCATGCTCAACAGTGGTGTTGGTGGATTTCAGCGTAAACTATTCGAGAACTCTTGCCGAGGGGTTCGACACCCCTGGACCCTTTGGTGGATTCCATGAGATAGTGAGATGGGAGAGCAAGAGTCCAAATTTTAAACGTCCGAGCTCCCGGTATGGTTTAGTAGCTCAGCTGGTAGAGCGCTTGTCGATTTTGGATATACTGTTTCTGTCACTGATTCGAATCCAGCCGAAGCCTTGATTTTTCCTGTTTGGGTATAGTCTAATCAACCAAACCAAATGACCTTTGACTTTCTGATTCAGGAATATTTTTGTAAGTCACCAAGCACCGTATACATACAACGTAGTAGTCTTCCTGTGGCACATACTCGGACGAAGAAAAGTGACGTTTTACACCTATCTGTTGAGTTGACTTCAGAGTAATCAGCGGGCTAATCCCGTTATTCATCCGGACGAAGGCTTACCGTTTGATCATTGATGAGTAGCAGGAGATTTTTATTTTAACTAAATGGAGCATCACTCACAACTGTTCGCAGCTGCTGTATACTCATAGACGTCCCAGTCAGCTTCTTCTCGAAAGGGGCTAGCGGTTTTATCTCAAAGGAGAAAATTCACGCTGTCAGGCGTTCTTTTGAATTCTTTGTTAATCCAACTCACTTTCTGGGGGTTTACTACAATTTCATTCTCTTGTGAACCCAGCATGATTTATTCTTGCCTTAACTAGTTCGAGCACCCTTTCCTAATCATTCAAAAAGGACCTCTCGTCGATGTTGGTATTCACGGCCTATTATAATAGTCTGTTTGCTACTGACAGATGTCGCTCCTCATAAAATTGATGCAGGTACTGGCTAGTCATGCACGACTCACGTAACCTGAGTGCTGTATACCATTCAACGTGTCCAAGAAGTTATCCGCTCCGTATACACAGAAGTGGGCGAGCACCTCAATGATGTAGCATCCAACAACGAATCATGTTTTATAGATTCATCAAAATGTCATTATCACCAGTAACTACTCGCTTGGGCATACAGTCTGAAGCTTACTGTTTCTATCACAAGCATCGTGACAATCTAAACCAAGGCTACTTTAAAAAGCCTTCCGCAACATCCAACCTGGTTGTAATTCGTGCAAGCCTCAAACAACCGGTGGGCCCTAAGCTGCGACTAGACAAGCAAGGATTACGACTGTTCAGTACATTGATCGTCTTCAAACAAGATGGAGGACGTTTTGTCAATAAATCCTTAGTGGTCATCAACAGTGTCCCTGGCATAATTTCAATCAAGAGATTAATCTGATTTGTCATGCAAATTTTCCGAGAACACAATAAGTTATAACTACGCCAATAACACACGAACTGACGTTTAGCGAACACTCGGTAAATTCTACTAATTCTTCAGATCTAACTGCACTTCCTTCACACAAGAGCATACAATTTGACGTATGCTCCTTCTTGTACAGAAGTGTTTTTCACTGAAATAAAATAAACTGTTGTGTACGTAACTATATTCCGAGTGTAATATCGCTGACATTGCGGTCTTTATATATTGTTTTCGACTGCTTCTCAGTTTGCAAACACACAGATGTTCTTAATGTTACTTTAAGTGCGTGTAAAGCCAGCCAGAGGAGAAACATACGATTTCCGAGACAATTTGACTGTTACGATTACTTGTGAATTCAAATAAGTGGCCGCTTTGGAGGATCAGGAAATTTTCCAGAACATGCGCAAGCATTTTAAGGGGGGGGGATATTTTAGGAGATCCAGTGTGAGCTACCAGAGATGATATAGAGAATAATAAAAGCAATCGGTTCACATGTGGATCTACTGACTGACGGCAATACGATCAACCGGAGACTGTACAAGTCTTGAGAATGGAATGGATTAAAATTTATCCTGATTTCACATGAACACTAGCTAAAAGCATACGCATGAAAAGTTATTTGATCATCACACGAACTGCCAGAGATCAGTTACACAGAAAGCAGACAACCAGATCAGCAGATGAAAACTAACGAAACATTGAAGAAAACCACTTAAACAAAAAAAGTAGAATGAGTTAACCAGTTTTCTAGATAACGTTCGATACACGTAGCACAGC
>JTDE01001257.1:74525-100314 GCA_014338405.1 Paragonimus skrjabini miyazakii
AAATTAACCATTAGCTAGTGTGGCATTAGATGAGTCTAAAACTGCGCACATAGGAGGTAGAGCAAAATGTACAATTAACAATCAAAATTAGAAGGATAAAGAGAAAAACGAGCTAAGTAGAAGCATCCATGAAAACATCAACGATCGTAAAGGATTGTAGTGCTAAGTTGTTAACTTAATCATACCACGTAACATTCAGACAGTCCGGTGTGAATTCGGATGCAAACTTACATCAGTAAGTATATCACCTATGGCACCGGTTGAGAAGCAGGTTACAACAGTCTCCGAAACTTGGGTTAGCTCTGACTCCATCAAGTGACAACACTTAAACACAATCAGAGATGTTTCATTCTTCAAACACAAACCATACATACAGATCTTCGAACACTGATATCTGCGCTTAATCGCACTCGTCGGCTGACATCGACAGTTAAATAATGGGAAAGTTGGGAACAATTTTCCAATAAAACACACCTCGATAACAGAAATTTGGACAGCTTGATCATGTATTCAGAATGTCAATATTTGTACAATTTCACCCAAGAGATAACGAGGAAATGTAAGCAATAGTAAGTTAGAAATCACAGACTCAGCGGAGTGAGGAACACGGGACTCATTTGCAAGAGAGATGACAGATAAACAAACTCTGGCAATATTGCTGCTGTCCCACTAATGAGTAACCTGTAAAACAAGAAAAATGAAGCTGGATGGCGGGAACTGCAGACGGTACTTTGCTCATTGTGTTTAGCCATTTGTTTGTATCGGTACGCCGTTCACAAGAGGCAAGCGCCGGGATTTCGTTTATCAAACCTTTCTCCCTTTTCTAATGTATACTCCCTGAGAGGGGTGAATATTAATCTTGCTTATTCATATCAAGAAGACCACAAGATAATACAGTACGATGCAGGAGAGTAGCTGACGTAAGAGACCCCATCATGAAATATTTGGGCTGACTGTATTTGAGCCATCAACAAGAAACGTATGTCCCTATTTACTGATTTACGAAGCAATGCTGAAAAGTCAAATTTGGACTCTGTTATTCAAAGATTTCATAACGTCAAATGGAATTTACTAACTAATCCAGGATATCAACCGCCCCAATGAGACTTTATGTGCAGTCAACACTGAAGTTCACTAACGCTATTGTTCAACATCGCAGTTATGACTGACGAGTAGCGTGATACAGTTATCGATTCTGAAGAGACAGTAGACTATCAAAACTAACGATGAGAAAGAACAGCGGTACAAATAGGCGATGCTTCCTTCATGTGCACAATACAGATCTAATCCATTACGTCCAAGAAATGCTAAGGATACAAATAAGAGGGATAATACAGTACGGGTTCTAACCACAGGGGGACATCATTTCAATGAACACTGCTCACTTCACTGCACGATTAGGAGGGGGACGAAAGGGTGACCAACGGAAATATTAGAGAGAATAAAGTCGACATTTAAAACAGATATGTATCACAGTCCTGTACTGCTCCAATGACAATTAACAACTCGATTGACCAGATGAGTCGCGTTCCTTAAGTTTTATCGGTGAAAGTATTGTGGCCAATTCGTGACACAACAATCCGTTCGGCTATCGGGAACTTTAATACACGTTAATACATTTAGATGCAAGGTAGTGCTCTACACATCATCATTTCCCAGAAGCAACAAATTGGCTACAATCGTCGCAAATAATTTTCATTTCTCTGAAATATGTTTTGGGAAAAAACATTCTGTAACTGAATGAGTTGCCTGAGTGTTTGCGAAGCGCCTTCTTGAAGGAGTTTCCCTAATGTTCAGTGCATTGGGTCAATCACAACCTGAGCTAAACAAACAAGTTTGACCTGGAAACACGACGAGGAATATAAACTCAATTTAGCGAGAGTGTGTTTTGGTGGACAAGAGGTACATATAGACTTAGTTCTTCGCCACATCCAGAGAAATTGTATAAACTGGGTCACTGTTCTGGGTCATCAATATACCTCAGATGTATGGAATCGTCTATCATTAAATGTGTCTATGCGTAGCGCTAACAATCGACTCGCTAACGTTTTAGCCGTTCAAATTGCACGCAACAAATACTGGTGGCGTTCAAGTGTGGAACATTGTACAGGAGCTTGTTGAGATATCGTCATAAGCAGACGAACAAAAGTGCAGATTTTACGTGGAAATTTAGGATATCAAGCCTATGCTTCAAGTGTCTAAGCTATGAGAAACTATCCACTGGATTGAAACAGTTTGCAACCTTGCACTGTTGACATTAGCCAGCTATGTTATTTTATTTGCATAACCAGGAATGCTAGCAGTATGGTTGATATAACATGACTACGTTTTATCTTCTCAGTGCAAACCGTTGCCTCTTTTGGACCTTAGAAGTTTCTGACTCATCCGTTTGACTTATTCTGCCCCACTCGGAATCTTTTATTAATAACAAAACTTTTACTTAGACGCACACATACTCATTTACGATCAATATGAATAAACCGTGTGTCACAATTACCAAAATAGACTGGCAATAAGCACTTTTAATCGGTACAACGAGTTTGACGTAGGTTATGAAATCAGTCTTTCAAATAACACGATTGTAACATGCACATTGTGTTACTGTAAAAATATGCTTCGTTGGCTAAGGGGCGTCCATTTGACTATTGACAAATGAAGTTTACGGAAACACACCTATTGTCTCCATGGGGTTATAACAAGTGAGAGTATATTCCTGAGATTCACTAACAAAGGGTAGTTACATTTATCAACTTGTGCATTTTCAAGGTCGGTATCACCAAACAGCTTACTCGAGGCATTCCGGGTAGTGGTGTTCCCTGTCAGACTCGGAACGAAAAATTATTCACACAGCACCACCAAGACGGTGACCACCACAAGATCTAATTGCACAACAATTTGCACTCCGTTCCACTTTTCAAAGTCCGTCTTGTTGTCTCCAAACTGAAAGTACAAAGATCACGTGACAAACATGTTTGGCATAGAGAATAAACTTCTTCTGGTAGGAAAGACCCAGCTCGTACTCTTCTGCTCGAATAATTCAATCTGCTACCACCCCCCACCCCCCCGAAGACGTTTCGATTAGTACCCTTTACATTTAAGACACATTTAGAATCTCCAACCTTCGACAAGGTATCCACAAAGCTCTGAAATTTCCTCCAATAAATGTTCATTAATTTATTTCCATGAATACACCAAACAATCTAGTGCCAACTGAAACAGAACAATGGTATACAACCAAGTTTAATTAACTTACAGGACAATCAGCTAACCAACAAAGCAAATGTATATCAACAATATCGTATTTCATAACATGACAACTAACTCTGGTGTACCCTAGAAGACTATCCAGATAACCTCTCGATCTCCCGTTTCCACAGGTAAATTGCCATCATCAGAAGGAGTTGTGCTTTTCAAGAATACAGAGGTTGTTTTTGAGGTAACACAGTATGCTGGAATACGGCGTATTTATATTGAAAGCGTTCATAAAGGGTCGTGGCCTGTAATTAAGTACATCAACACGCGCAGAATTTTTGGTTTCTCCTGTTAATGGTAATCGTTATCAGTAAATCATGAAATGACAAATAAAAGTACGTAACCAAGGCGTAACCCCTTTCAAAGAATTATTCACATATTCAGGAATAACCTTATGGTACAATATGCACAGGACCCCCACCACATGTGATGTTTTCATAATGCGGACATTAGCTTTATACGCCATTTATCTAAAAGCATTTTCTATATCAGGTCACTTCATTACAAGATATATGGATTTCTGCATACTTCCCTATTTGTGAAAATGTTCTCCAATAACTTCTCAGGTTTTCTGAAGAAATAACCTAAGCATTTCATCCATAAAAGTTTGTGGCCTGATACATCAACTGCATCACATACACAAAATTATTGCCAAATAGTATTTCAAAGCACATACGCAATTTCTTGACAAAGTTTGTCGTGATAAGGGCGATTTTATAGTTCCAGACCTAATCCCACACAGTACGTAGTAAATGTGCAACACGATCCTAACTACTGGTACCCAAGCGTACAACTCTTCAGCTCGTGAAAATTTAAAGTAGAACCAGATCTACCAGTTTAGAGCTCAATTACGTAGACTGTAGAACATTAAATTCATGGGTCTGTGGTTCCATTTCCAGTTCAACCAAATGTATGTGATATATATATATATATATATATATAGTGCAAATCCCCGAATTGGCTTGACAACAATATTCGTGGAATTGCGGTTCAACTTTTTGTCAACGGAATTCCTAACCACCTCGCTCACATTCACAAGGATTGCTCCATTTTTATTCTCGTACTTTTAGAGGACAATCATGATTTCGTTTCCTATGATTCCTGGCCGTGAACGGGATCGACTTTTGACACCATTTAATGTAATCCCCGTTGACACTTGAATCCAAGATGGGTCATCCAACTTT
The DNA here is from genome assembly GCA_014338405.1 of Paragonimus skrjabini miyazakii. Lineage (NCBI taxonomy): Eukaryota > Metazoa > Platyhelminthes > Trematoda > Plagiorchiida > Troglotrematidae > Paragonimus > Paragonimus skrjabini miyazakii. The sequence continues at coordinate 78,962 of JTDE01001257.1, forward strand.
GTCTAATTGCATGAAAGGAGTACCAGATAATCAGTTAACTCACCAATGCTAATGCCATTAAATATCAAATCCAAAAACAAATCGAGTCAAGGTTGAAATTTTGCACACTACAAGAATAAACAAAGCAGAGGATGGAGGGTATTGCTGTTAGGTATCCCATTCGCAGTTAATGGTTACATGACAATACGATCCTTCATGCTATTGTATCAACGATAATGAGAAGTTGTTTGAGTAGATTTCAAAAGCAGTACCATGAGTGACATAAGTAAACACTTACATTTTTCGAGAAAGGCTACCTCCAAGAGGCACACTTTAATCAGAACCATTCTTAAGGCAGTGTCACACCCGGGGGACTTCTAAACGTCCGATTTCTTGAGTCCAAGAATATAGCTAATCCAATAGAGAACTGATGATACTGCTACTGGTCGTTAGGTTGAGACTTTGACGACCTAATATCAGCATAAGATTCGACAGCTGCATCAGAGTATTCAAGTATTATTCAACAGTCAGCTATTTGAGACTTTTCTCTCCAACCCCCCATCGTAATACCTGAATATCTTCACAGCCATTTACTGGACACCATCACCGATAGCCTCCTCATAGCTGACAAACGTTAGAGATGGACACCAGTATAATTGGAAGGCAACCGTTGTCAACAAATAATCGCTCCAAAAAGAACAAACGATAAGTGCATGATCGTCACCCATCAAAACAGTCAACTGTAATATCACCCAATCGTTGGATTATGTAGAAGACTACTATGGGGATTCTCGTCCCGAGAGTCTGGTCAAATTAAAGTCGACTGCCATCTCTGGTCATAAACGCAGTGATACACACCTACAACAAGATTTGACTTGGAGAATATACCAGCCCAGTTTAACAATACCAACACTCAGATCAATGCGACATGAAACACAACACAACAGTGTTTACAAACGCCAGATCAGTTAGCGAACCGGCTAGAAATCATCCGATATCCGGACAATAAATGGGCGTAAGAACGCGCGTAAATTTATCGCATGGACAGGTGAGCTGCAGCACCAAGAAGAACATGTCAGTAAACTCACCACAGACACAGCTGTACGGGGACACACAAAAAAAGACGATTAATTCCATCTGGCCGTGAAAGTTCAGCTATGATTTTCAAATACTTCCCTGCTAACTGAATAACTACGAGTCTGGCACTACTGCACTTTGGAAAACCAGTGATTCAAGAAGAAAAACGGAAATGAAGAACAGCTAAATCGTACACAAATTAAATGCCATGTGCAGATAATTGGTTAACTGAACGAATACTGATGATCAACAGAAGGATACCATCCTAGGACTGATAATTTTGGATAACTGAGATGCAAATGATGAAGGCGCCAAGCAATACGCTGGATTACATGAATTGAATAATCCTATACTGTTCACATTAATGCGGAATAAACATGATAACCAGGCGACAGACCCGTGATCACAGGTTTTAGAATCGATGGATATGAAGCTGCTTCGTAATGGACTTAAACACAAATGTGAGCATCTAAGAAGAACAAAAAAACACTCTATAACAGTACCAAACACGACTGACTCCAGAGCTAGTTTACCCAATGTAAGGTGTGGTGCAAAGTTTCTTATCAGTCAACAGAATGTCATGGGTAACCGTTACATATAGGCATGCTAAAAATCGCCACGACAAAAGTGAGGACATACCGTGTGCAGCGGATGTTTACAGTTAGCGTAATTTGTGCATTTTTACAGTGGAAACAAGGATCCTTGTGAAAACATATTTTAGCAACAAAGTATACGGTAGCTTCGCTTCCTACAATTTTTTTGTCATTTTAGGTCAACCATATAATTTTTGTCTACCTTTCGGTTATGAATCGTTTAGTCACACTCTTTTACACGCATTTGTACAAATTGTGAAAATTACCCAGACGAGTGCTCGACAAATGTGATCACGCGATGAACGAAAGTCTCTAAAACTCACAAAGCACGCTTTTGATACCAGCTTGATATTTTAAACAACATTGTTCAAACAATAACAACTGCTCGGTTTGCGAAGCTCAACCGTTCGGGGTGGGGGATTTGAAACGGGCTTCGCTGTTCATCTATCAAATCAATCCATTTTCTTAAGCAGACACTGGAAACTGACTGACTGAATTCGCACACACAATTTTGCAGAAAGTTATCATACTGTTTGACTGTTTTTAATTTTCCGCGTTCAAATATCTCCTACGTTCATATTTCCCATGCCGTACACTAGAACAGCTTTCGAACACAAATCTGTCATTACTCAATGAGAGCCAACAAGAAATATTCCTTCTTAACGATGTTGTAAAAAAAAGTGTTCCTGTGCACCTTTTATGTTATCCTGACGTGATGTGAATTTCTGATCCGAAAAAGGATACTGGCCAGGACCACTATTCTTTTAGATTCAACCATATCAGACTGATAAAAGAGAAACAGTTAGGCTCAAACAGTTATGTGCTAAACTATCGATTGGGCATGAGTGCTTGGACAACAAGACACGGTTCTATGAGTATATAATAAAGTGGTATGTAATGTTGCAGCACTGGGTTAGAAAAGATAACCACAAGCGAGAAGGACTCCGGCGGCCAATTGGCTGACTATGACTGCAAGTTTCTTATCTTTCACGATCGAAAAATTCGCACCATTATGCAGATGTAGCTTACAAAACATGTATTGTGCGCAGCGGCAACCGGAATGAGACGGCAATGTCTCAGTCACTGCGCCCCCGAGTTGGGGTGGCACCTCACTGCCAAGCGAGCTATACATTTGAGTCACTAGCCCAATGTAAGTTACCGCCATGAAAAGCCTACATCCTGTTGCTTCACAAGTCACACTTTTGAGTCAGAAGTTCCGGATGGGGTCGTGCTAGAAAATCCTGTTTTTCATGTCCCACTAGTCCATCAGTTGAGTCCGGGACTCTAACAAAGGATCCTCCACACGATCTTAAACGTCCTATCTTCTGAAACTATGATTGATGAGGAGTCTGGTATATCGTGCGTACACCCGAAAAACAACTTGAAAGCCTGGCTCAAACACTTTGGAAGCCCACAAAATGGTGAAAAGCTTGTCACAACAAGTCAGTTACGTAATTCGAATATCCATAAAAACTATTGTTTTCAGATGAGGGAGTGTACACCTCTATGGAAATACTTTTTCTTTTATACTTTCAATAACCTTTTACCCAACGTAGATATTATCACCGGTCTCCTTCCTCTTAGTTCCAAAAAAATGAGAATATCACGTTTATACTAGTCTATCATTCGGGATTATCAGTACTGGCCAGCCGGACCGCGAAGGCCTCCATCGCACGCTTCCCGATCCCATTGTTGAAGGTCTACACGAGATATATCAATAGAACAGCAAGTAATGTGGCGTAAGCCACTTGTGGTGACAATTATGCGCTGGCAACCTTTGATTTTAGTTACTACGACAGGTGAATCCGGACACGGATGCTGTTGTTGTGGGACAATCAAACAACTGGAAAATATATCAAGGTCATTAGTCTGTCAATTAAGAGCATCCAAGGGATTGCCAAAATAAAATAAAATTTTACGTCCATTATCTTTTTTAAAAAATGCAGAACTAACATGTGAACTAGTTTGGAATAACTTTCCGTTTAGCTGACAAACAAACACCGATGGTGTCCATCGAATTTATTTTAAATGCTCCTGGAAAATTAGTTTACCAGTATAGAGATATCCAAATGAAGTACAGAGTTATAAAAAAACTTAACTGGCGCCATGTGCCCGTCTAGTGCACACGAATTCAACATCTATCATAAGAAAAAATCGCGGATAGATAATTAAATCCTTCCATCGGGTGCTGCGTTACAAAAAGTTCTCTTGCAGAATGTGCACGAAAACTGACAGTTTCGCAGCACAGACTGCATCAGTGACACAAAAACTACGCCTGCCAGAAGGGTCACATGACTGATTACGACTGGGTACTAGTCACGAGGACATCGATCAGTGACTAACGCCCACAAGATGGAGGATGCCGGTAATTTTGCGCTTCTCGACATGCCACAGTTTGAAAAGGAATATGTTTTTGTATTTAGATAAACGCGTTCCAGAGTACAGTAGACCGGTGTGTCAATGCAGACGTCGGAAATCATCATCGTCTGTCACCTCTTGAACAGCACGATTTTAAATTCTGAGAGATAAGTCAATCATAAGCTCTTCATTTGAATGAGATAAGTATAGGTTAATCTGATAAGTATCCATCAGAGTCTGAACGTTTCAGAAACTAATCCAACGTGTGAAGTAAACACCTCGACGGGGATTACACAGTTAGGATTATGAAAGGCTGTCACCAAGAGGCTTTCTCCTAATCAACATCAAACTCAGTGAGGCTTAGGTTGGTTAGCAACGTCAAGTAGCATAGACGCTGACGTGTTTAGTCTAGAGATGCAACTAACAGATTGAAAATACTGTTTCAATTAGTCTCCGAGGTGTATATTGCGTGACTAGTTTGGGTGAACTGACGATGCTATTTCGGTAACAAAACAGAACAGTCCATACTGCCACACTGGAAATTATTTTACCCTAAAGACCTGGGTGACAATCGTATGCGGTTTTCATTTGTCACCAACGCCAAGCAGCAATACAGACGTAATACAACGGGGGGGGAACTAGTTTCTGTAGAATTCACGGTAAACTAAACAATCGGGTATAAATGTGACTGCTAGTGATATGAACGAAAAAGACGATCATTAAACACTTGAGGGGGTGATGCAACGTGGTATGTTCAGTGTTCAGCTCGACGCAATGGTAAGTGTAATGAAACTATGCGCATCTCACGAACACCAAATGTGTTCTAGACATAAGCCAAGTGAGTATATCCACCTCCTTTGTTTCACAGTTTGCTCACAAACCTACCGCTCGAAAACGTAGGGAGAGGGAATGAACTGGAAAAATTCACTAGACAGTAAAGCCAGTCAAACTGTCCAGATAATAACAGAAGCATGATACAAAAACAGCACTGAATAGACATCTCAACAACTACTTGAATCGGTTTCAAAGTAACGCTAGTTACAGAGGAAAGGAATTTTGGATAGTTTGGCGGGGATTATGAGAAGTCGAATGATCGACCAGATCCTAAAGAGAACAACAACTGCTGTTAATTGGAACACGAAACTACGAAGATTGTGCACAATTATCGAGAGGATTGCTTACCGAGTGAGCTGAAAAGACGAAAAAGGTAGCGCTATCAGGGAATGGACAAGCGATATGTTCCCCGATTTGCAGCCATCGAAAAGCAGTTAGTAGGAGTATATACGAAAAAGATGGTTCATGAAATTACACCTTTCCGTGGTGACTTGGAAAGTAGACTGAGCATCTTAAAGAACAGCTAAACTGGCCCGACCAAGCTTAATTAGTAGTGGCAGATGGAGTGTTCGGTGACAGCAATCTAGAAGATCCAAATTCGAAAACTGAAGAGGCATTGGAGCACAAAGTTACTGTTTCACTTTTGGATCTAAGCGGTTTAGTTCTCACAAAACTGTAGGTGACAAACCATTACACGGATTGGCCTTGCATCACAAGGAAGACTAAATTAAATATACGAGCAGCGCAGTATTTGGGGAGCATCAATAGGTATCGTGGTTCAGGCTGCCTTAGATGCTGACAGCAAAGCACATAACAGCACATTTATGAATAGGCAAAGATTTGCCAAAACCAATGAAAACTTATCAATTGAAAGAAGAAAGGTTAACAAGCATACAGCTTGTCATTGATTGCGGCAATGCCTTATTCGAAAGATTGTGCAATCTCCAAACATAATGACAATAAGTCCCAAGCGTCCTCAGAGAGACAACGAGAGCTTTGTAAGTCTAGATCAGACCAACGATTGGCCATTTTGTTATTCCTTTCAACCGTCAGCAACTACTCTTAACAATACGTCAGATGTCCTGGCGACTTAAATAACACACAACACAGTTAGCGTAGACCTTAGTCCCTTGAACATCGGTCGCGAACACGCGTCGACGGACTGCAGTATGACCCATACAATCAGCCTACAAATATAGATCAATCAACAGAGACAACGGTGTTAGAGTAACGGGAGAGTATACACATACTCCGCAGGAACAGACCAGATCTGTAATTCATACGTGGTACATGAACGCACACATGCATTACAAACTCATTTAATGATTGACGGTCGTAAGGGTTTCCAACGTCCTAAACGATGAAGCTTTGTGAATGAATCAGCCCCCTTTACTTATAATGTTATACGTTGTCTCTATGAATTGTTGGGTGGGTTGAGTACTGCCAGATACAACGAAATTGGCGTTGATCAGTTCAGTCAGTTGTGGAGGCTGGAGACTGTGCGTGCGAACTATGGCATTCTTCTTTCGGAAAACAGACTGGCTTTGGAACTTACAGCGCTGAACTATGATAAAGCTCCTATGATTGGCGACACTTTCCAACAGGGCGTTGTCTCAGTCAATGGCGGGTTTGTATAAGTGAGACTGTAGTCTTCTCAACAAGAGTTACTTTGTTTTGTTTGACTATTCGTCAAATTTTTTTATATAGCTGCATCTGTTGGCCGACCTACTCATTCTCCCATCGGATCACAATGGAAAAGAAATTGAAGAAGGTGCATCATATTATCGTACTTTGTCGGAGAAAAATCTAACAACGAAGCACGCAGAAGCGTTTGCATCAAAGACTACAGAAATAGGTGACGTTAATTCTGTGTTGTAGCATAACCGGGAGACATTACATCATTGGTTTTGATGACGTCTAAAAATCCTAGATGCTTCTACGGTGTCGATGTTAAGACCAGAACAGCCAACAGGTAATTTTTCACTACTTTTCAATTTCTGAGTCGTACAACTGGAAGTTGCCTAAAGGTGTCACAGCTTAATTTTTCCAGTTTATGAAAATTCTACATCGTATAAACTGATCGGATGCTAAAGATGGTTAAACGTTTTCATTTCCTAAACCAACCGAAAAATCACACATGAGCGCGTGCTGTGACGTCGTATAATAATGCATTTAAGGGCAACCCCAACAGTACAACAATTTGGTTCGTGTAATTGTAATTAGGGGTGTTAAGCGAGAGAAATAGTTCATGCGTTAACTTGCGTATAACTATGAAGACTACATTGATTCGATTCGTGATCTGGTCAATGCAAACTAGGATGGTAACGGCTGGGCAATCAGCACCAACATGGTTACTGTTACGAAAATCGGATTACGGAGAAGATGATCAAATTCAGTAAACATCAGACCAAATTGGTAAGTATGTTATATTATACTACGATGCAAATCAAAGACCTCATTGGAACAGGCTGAATAATCACCTTCCAAAATATTAAACGACGGGTGAAACCTTTGTTGTTTTACTTGTAACTTTGCAATGAAGTAAGTGCATTCAGTCAGTAAGAATAAACCGAACACAGTTTTATTCCGCAATGAGAACAAATAAGAGATCGATATTGTACACAATATGCTGTCAATGTATAGGAGCCGATGCGTACTTAGAAGGTGGCCCAGGATTGTTGGGAAAATTCACTTACACATGACAGCTTTGAATGTGTGTTACAGAGGCATTGGTATTTTCAAAAGTTAATCAGAAGTAGTTTACACTTTACCTGACGTCAATTGCGTGAACACTACAGAAGGACGAATAATTCATGCATCTTCAAATTCTTGATATACTTATCCGATGGAGAAAAAAAAGAAAATAATGTCTCACATCAGGGCACTGAAATGAAAATAACGTTATCAGGTATCATTATCATCATAGACAGCAATAAAGCAGTGGTTCACACTGATGCTGAACTGCCACGCAACCAAGAAGAAGAAATAAACCCTATTTAGGAAGAGAGAAGACAAAAAGGGGGAGGAGAGGAGACCTGAGCACTAAAAATAGCTATGTCTATAGCCAAACATATAACATCAAGGCGCATACATCTTCCAAACAAACAACCGAGCTGTAAGTGAAAGTAAGGCGTCATCAGCAAAACACTGTCCCGCATCATGAAGTGCACTCATTTCACAGACAACTCGGCCAAACAACAACATTCATGCCACTGGACTCGGTTAGCCGCCATCTCACACCTTACGTCTCCAATCACCAACTACGTGAGTCTCGAGGGCTCCAGCCCGGAAGACGAAACCGATCTACAGTAGCCAAACCCTTCGTGAACGATTTCATTTCTCTACGCCAGATCAACATCTGTCCACCCCGCACCCTGCGCCAATCGACCGCAGCGTCCACAAACAGTGCTCGGTGTGGCAAACGACTAGCTAGCATCTTTAGTGCATGGCCTAACCATCAGGTATACCTGCAGACAAACACTCTGCGAACTTTGTGATTCGCGATCGTCTCAGAAAATGATTGCTTCACAAAAAAAGTGATGCGCTGTAAGTATTTTCAATACATTTGTGATTATCACAAGGATGCGACGATGAGAACATGTGTTGAGAGCATGCTTTACCCCTATTTTTTATACCTCTGTTAGATATTAAAGCATACTTCGTTGTACGAGGGTTCGGAGAGTAGTATGTAGGCTGAGCAAAAGAAGTTAAAAACATTCCGCGCAGGTAGTTTTGAAATATGAAAAGAAGGAAACGGATTGTGAATCTAAGCAGCAGAAGTAATTGCACATCTCCAAGTTCTAGCCAACTGTTTAACGGTGGTTCCACATGATCACATAGTATGTGTAGATTGACCAACAGTTCCATAAGCATTTGACCATGAACTACTGATATGAGAAGCGTTTGCACATAACACCGACTATATTGTAACCTGCAGCTTCGCTTGTGAGTAGTATAACATAACTTTAATGTTTCGGAACAAAAGAGCAAGCCTCAACGTCGGAAAAACAGGAAACTGGAAAAGACTACTGGAAACGTGTGTGTATGCGTTGTGGATTGTGATTGGTGTCGACAAACTTTAACCGATGTATTAAGTCTGACAGCTCACAAGCGACTGTTCACTGGGATCCAATCGAGCAAACATTGCTCTGCTCTGGAACTCAGTGCGATTCCCACTCCAGCTTGACCACGAGATTCAGCTCCGGCGTCAACCGAAACCCTGAGAGAGAAGTGTTTGGACCAACAGTTATCTAGAAGTGAACTCAAATGGATAGCGATGCTAGATTCGTAGACTCGTGTATCCGACACACAGCACACATTAAACTTCAGACTTGAGAGAGTACTTGCAAGAGCAGCTTGCTGACCGACTTGTCGGGCAGTGCGGACATTGAAGGTGCCAATGTTTACCAGTTGTCTTGGCCTAAGAATACAATTATCGCCAGAAGGAGGTGCCCGAAGGCAGAAGACATGGGGGTAAAGTAGTAGGAGAAATTCGTGTTGGGTGAATATTGTCACAGTTGGGAGAACGATGACTTCTGACATTTCCTGGTCGTTTATGTCGAAGAAAGGGATTGACTTGCAGGACCCCACCCCGAGTCTCTGACTCAAAAGTGTGACTTGCGAGACAACAGGATAAAGGGTTTTCTTGGGGGACCCTACCCGGAGCCAATGACTCAAGACTTTGACTCACTTAGCAGTGAGGGGATCGCCTAACCCGAGGGCGCAATGAATAAGACACTGATGTCTCATTCTGAGCACTGCTGCACGCAGTGGATGTACTCGAAGCTACATCAGGCTTTTGAGAGATAACAAATGTTTTCCGACCGTATTGGACAATACGCCGGCGGTCACGGTCAACCGTTGAGCGATCGGAGTGCTCTTTGTTAGAGGGTACCTTTTCTAACCCCGTTCTTCCTGATACGGAAGACAGCAGTGCTGCTGTATGCCCATGGGATCGTGCCTCACTACCTAAGCACTCCTACGCAGTCAGTAGTGTGACATACAATCCTATGAGTGTAACTGGTTTTCGTCTGACTGCTCCCCTTTGGCCTGTCTGACAAGGTTGCACCCGGAATGACCGGAGTCGTAGGCAGCATAGCCCGCCGGATCAAACCAGTACACAAGCCCGACCACCTCACCAAAGTAGTAGTATAAATCTGGAACATGTAATTAAACATGTAAACAAATAAATCAATACATAAATGTGTATAAATAGTAATGGTAAACAATAAATGTAAATAAACTTACCAAAAAGTCAAACGCCAAGTTATAAACCGTTCTGAATTATATTTCAACGGAAAACCCGTGTAGGCGCCTTGATGTTTTATGTTTGAATGTAGACGTAGCTATTTTTTAGTGGTTAGGTCCCCACCCGTTCCCTCTTTCTTCTCCCTTCCTATACAGGGTTTGATTTTTCTTATTCGCGGTTGTGTGGCAGTTAAGCATCAGTGTGAACCACTGATGTATTGCTGTCTATGACGATGACGATGATGAGGTAGTTAGAGCTCAACAGTACTGAAAAATCAAACTCTTCTGATATGTTCGACGTTATAAATTATGATCTACTGACATGTATGGATTAAAGTGGCGTAAAATCACAAAATTGACCAAACAATCATGTAGAAAATTTTCTGTTCCATTATTTATGAGGCACCTAGGCGTATATAAGATATATATATATATATATATATATATATATATATATATATATGTACATGAAAGCAGCGACAGTGGTGGTACTCGCCTTCCGGCCACGCTTTGTCCATTTCGAATCCTTTTGAGAGTGTTGTGAACTGGTCACGGGGGTATTGCTGCAAGATGGTGAACACTGGCTAGCTTTGACTACTGAAGGGAAGTTGACAGCATGTGCTGTAGGCGGATGAGTGGGAAAATCGGAAGGATCGATGAAAACCGGTCGAACAGAGTCCACCTGCTGTCTGCAGCGATCTGTTGAATCAAAGTTGGAAATTGGCACGCCGGCCTTGATGGCACTGGTGAAAAGTAGTGGACGATTTTTGAACCCTGGAAATGCGATACCACCAGGTTTTCCGAAGATTTGAGGATGGACAGTGGAATCGCAAACGGTGGCAGAAGAATTGCATCGGGGGGAGGTATGAATTGGAGGAGCCGGTGGATGGAGTGACTCACTCTTGCACGAAAAGACGGGAGTCTACAAAGTAGAAAGTGGACTGAAGGAGTAGCTGATTGAAAATCTTTATATGCACGGAAGTACTGTTAGTCATGTTTACGCAATACAATACTACATACCAGTCTTCTCGCAGAAACCCGAAAAGAGTACAACACAATAGCCAAAACCATGTATCTCTTCAGATTACAACCCCGATTGAAAGTGTTCAGATGGGTCTAGGTGGATGCCAGATCAGAGAATCTCGGTAGATACGTGGAACTATCTATGCGTGTTTTGACATAAATATCAGATTTAGTAGAAAAGATAACACGAAATTAATTGTGTTTAGTCTTTAGGCAGACCGTTACAATTCGCACAGACTGGACCACACGCGATTTTAGTAAGTTCTGTTGAAATCGGAAGCTGTGAGATATTAGAGAATTAGAGAACATTCAGACAAGAGAAAAGTCGGACGGATGTCACGTATCAGACCTGAAGGTAGGAAAAAGTACGAAACATTTCGACTGGAGAAGTGCACGATGCGGTCATCAGTAGAGTTGGCAGCTGTTGTAGCGACCGCCAAATGATCAATGACGAACGCCAGCTATTCAACACGCATCGTTTCTCAATCGATTCTACCTGCGAAATACATTAGCCTGCTCAACTATTCACTAAATATGGGTCAATTTGGCAGTGGTATACAACAATAGCAAAAAATACCCACTTTGGGGCAAATTCACACTGACTACGTTGTTCACATACTTGGCCGATTGTGCATAGGCTTTAAGTACCCCGTGAATGTCAACCAACATAGGTCGGTGTGGTAACAACTGTGGTGACAACTGATAAAGAACCGAACCATTAGTTGCAATTAGCTTCAGCTATTTCAGTATTGTTCTCCCTGTTGGTATGATCTATGGAAGTTCGTGTGGACGGGTCCAAGCGTCTAACTAGTGAACCTAATGTTGCAACCCGAAATGGCATCGAATCCGATCAAGTGAGCAACTAAAATAGTGAATTCAATACGTCACGAACAATATATCGCTAGACATTCAATGCGTTGGCAAACGACTAGCTGACATCTTTAGTACATGGAAAACCATCTAAGTCTGTGCAAATGTAGTGACTGAACAAAAGAATTCGTTTCACAATCAGTGCCAATCGTTGCTCACTCGTTGGTGCCACCCGATACGAGCGATTAAACGTAGACATCTGTGGTCAAATACTAGAAGACGGTTCACATCTTCTACCCTGACTGGCCAGGTTTCGCTGCCGTAAAGTAACACGGCCCTCATTGTCGTCTGATATAAGCAACCCTTAAGCTCCAGAGAGATACCTTTCTGTCGCCATAAGTGCCTCAAATTAGTAAACACCGCCCTAGCCTTGGAAATACGCACCTCTATATCAATCCCTACACCTCCGCCGCCGATGCAGCTTCCAACGTATACAAACTGGTCAACAACTTCCATGACTTCATTACCAAACATTAAATCTACGTAATCACAGCAATCTCGCAGAAGCACTTTGCATTTCGAGGCTGCAAAGCGCTTTCCGAAGTACTTAGCACAACGCCAAATGGCATTCAGCGTTACTTGCGTTACTTGAAAGTTGTCAAACAGCAACACCTTATCGTCAGCATAATCAAGATCAGTCAGCCATCCACCAGGTAGGAGGTCCACACCAGCATCATTTGAATGCCGCAGACAGTCCATGACAAAATAGAACAAAAATGGTGAAAGGGGACAGTCTTGACGAACGCCGCTCCTGGTACAGGAACTATCAGACTCCACACCGTAAACCATAACCTGCGCCGAAGTATGTGAATAAGGCGACGGCAGTATGTTCACATAATTAGTTGGCAAACCCTTGCGTTTAAGCGACTATAAAAGTATAGATCGATCCACCGAATCGCCGGCACAAGATCATTTGGACCAGCAGTCCTATTACGTTTGAGAGCCGAGATGCAATTGCCAACCTCAGTCTCAGTGGGTAGTTGTAACTCTACCGACCAGGGTGCTACACTACAAGTCTGTGGTGGCAACACGGTAGAAGCAGGAGGCCAGCTAAACAGACCCTCAAAGTGTTTCGCCCAACGCTCTAACCTTCTCGACTTATCATAAATGAGTGTGCCATCTGCCTCGTCGATAGCTTCACTGACAAATGGTCGCCTGGCACCAGGGGCTCGGATCAGCTTAAAGAGTTTGCCGGTGTTCCTTGAAGCAAAGGCGGTTTCCACTTCCTTAACTTTTTCCATCAACCAAGCCTCACGATCAGCCATCAGACTACGTTTCAGCTTCCTACGAATATCCCTTCTAGACTTATTATGTGAACTACCAGGAGGAACCTTCCGCCTGGCTTCTAACAATTCCAGACATTTCTCTGAAATTCAATGTTTGTTTAGCCCATGTACTCCTGTGCCGCATGCTACAGTACCTGCTTTCTGAATGATTTGTCAGATTTGTGTCCAGCATCTATTAGGATCTTCGGAGTGAGAACTACTGAGGCAACATTCTAAGCTAGTTTGGTACTTATGCCTTACCGATGGTAAAGCCAGCTTCTCAACAGCTAATCGTTGCTGTCGGTGGGATCGTGGCCCAGCAACAGTAAGAACAAAACGACAACGCACCAACGCATAATCTGAATTCAAGCATATGATCCAATAAGAACGACAGTCTTGAATGGAACAATGCCACTTATAAATAACAGTTATGTGGTCTATCGGAGGTCAGACCTGATTTAGAGCAGGCGGGCGCCAAGTATAGCAATGACGTGAACGATGCCTAAAACTAGTGCTGGCTAAAAATAGCTAATGCCCAACGCACAGCTGCAACAATCACCCGTCATTTTCTGATCGACGTGACATTATTCCAAACTGCTACCTAAACGAGATTCGGCCACACAAGGCGGCTGACCTGGGCATTTATATCTCCGGCCAGAACGACTATATCAGAGCCACGTGTCGATCGGAGAAGAGCGGCCAGATCCGAGTAAAATCCATCATGGACGCCGACGTCACTACAGTCAGTAGGAGCGTAAGCAGACACAATGAATACATTTCTGAAAGTCTTGCGTCTAGAGCTGGCCTTAACGGAACCTGCCAAACGGACAGCACAAAGTCTACTGTTAACAGGAATCCAATCTACTAATGCGGCGGCAGCCTTCGTGCTGAGGACTATACCTACTCCAGCCTGACCTGTTGCAGCGGCTGTCGAGTCACTGGAAGTGTATAACCAGTGTCAAATAAACAATGTGGGTGCTGTTAGTTCCATACGTTGACTACTGTCCTGGTTTATAGTTTCCGAAATACAGCAGACATCGATATGCAACGAGTCTAAGGTTCGTGCGAGTGCGGCCTGTTGACCTATCTGTTTTAGAGTGCGAACGTTGAAGGCACCTATATTAATTCGCACTGTAGGTCTAAGCAAGGAACGAGGGGGGCATGAAGCTAAATGGCAAGAGACGGAACTTACCGGCTCAGTTTCACGACGGTTAGCGACATCTGTTGTGAGACCTGTGGAGTAACTATCAGAAATGGAGGTCGGGATGGGCCTGAGAACGAAATTTGGTAGGACAGTGTGGAGGGGTCAGCAGTAGCATGTTTTCGCCTATCTACCCTGCTGTATGCAGCGGATAGGGCGACCCGGTTTATACTGCGAGACGGGCGACGCAGTATGGAATTAACAATGTTGAGATTATTCATAGTTGTGTGTGGGCTGAGATACTGCCAGGGCGCCCAGACCTAGACAGCCGAACGATTAGGGTTCTCAACCAAAGCCTTTGGCTCAAAAGCCTATACCGCAAGGCAGCAGGGTGGATGGCAGTGTACCAAAACTGGTACATTTTTCGGAAAAAAAGGTGCTAACCTTCTTATAACTCCCAACCTGGAGACTGGTTTGTCAGACCTCTACCTATTGGTCTGCCTGGCATGAGTGACTCTATCGGTGTGGTGGCCACACCGTCTGGTTTAGCCCAATAGGTCATCGAGATGCGCAAGCCGCCACACAGCGTCAAGGTCCAGTTTCGTTGTGACAATAAATTGCGTTCACTATCAACTGCATAACACGTACAACGCAGTATGTCCTCACAACTGCGTGAAATCTACCATGAAAAACGCACCAGTGCTTCCACTGTTAGTCTCCACTACGGACAAGAATTCTGAAGAACCTACGCACTTGATGCCGTTTCTACAAACAGTCAATGAGTTACATCATCTGATATTTTGTTTTCATCATTCGGCTGTTTTTTTTTTGAGAACAGTTATTTACTACCAAGATTAGCTACGTTAGGATAATCTGCATATCCACCACGAAATTAAAACGTGGATATCATGGTGTGGTGATGGTGACAATAAATTCTTTTACAACTAAGCACCTGAAGTGATAAATATCACCATATTATCTTACTTTAAGAAACTTTCAAACTTCAAACATAAATGTCATTTCATCACGATGGCAAGAATATACACATTGCGAGATGTAAGCATTTCGTTTATTCTCATCAGTCGATTATACAAAAGTTGTATGTAATCGACTGATGAGAATAAACGAAATGCTTACATCTCGCAATGTATGTCTTATTGTTGTCTTGATGAACTGGATAAAGGGAATTCAATGTATCAAACAAATGTCATTATTGTTCAATTTTGCCCAGGAGAAATGTTTCTCAATATGATCAGATTTGTTGTACATCCAATGGGTTTCAATATCACAGTCGTAATGTTAACTCGTTACCTGCTCTTTTACATGGCCTAATTAACTGTTTGCGTTACGTGATCGATGATATATCAATTTCTGGGCAATCGAATTGTCTATCATCATAAGACAACAAACAGAATTTGCCAAAAACTAACTTTCGTTAATGAACACGCAATATCGTATATTACTTTTGTAGCGCAATTATATATATATATATATATGTTTGATATTGGATTAAACGCATGAACTGATAGATGTGTCATAATATAAGAAGCAAAGAAATAATGGAAAGTGAAGAATAATAAAGATGGAGGAGAAAATTATAAATATATATATATATATATATACATATATATATATATAGATTAGCAAAAAGGATGCCATCGAATTTTATTCTACAACATAACAGACAACGTCCTCAACCGAAGGTGTTCGTTGTTTTTAGGATATCTTTCAGGAAACCGGACATGCCCTACTGAAGCAAAATTCACTGTGAATGCATCCCTATCACGAAACCAAGTCATACATTGACCACTAGGCTGTCACTTCCAGTGAAATACATAAACCACTTTTTCAACAACTATTCAAATCAATTTCTAAAGTCATCTTTCAAACACATGGAATTGACAAAATTAGGCATCTCTTTGAGTAAAATAAATGAGATAACTGAACAAAGCAGCATTAACATAGTTTAGTACAAATGAACAGCTATCTACACTTGTTGCTTTTTAATCAGATGCATGTCAAACGTTGGAAAAATTGAAAGACTACGACAAATGAGATAAAATCCCAGTGCTTGCTTCCAAATAAAAGCGAAATCTTAATATGGATAAAGAATTAGAGCCAGCGTACACTTGGACTTACAAAATGAATTCTTTCTATGCAAGAAATCATGTTCACTATTCGGGATATCGTTTCTATGTTCCATTACGTGAAAATTAGTGAAAGTGTCAGTTTGTGGAGTGGGGAATATAGATTACAATATGAATGGAAGCTTGATCTACTACATAGTTTGCCAACAGCTAGGTCGGTCGAAATATAGATGTCTTGACTATTGATGTTTGTATTCAACAGCTGGAATCGATGGTACTAACACGTAAATAACAACAAAGTTATGAAACAGACATTTCGAGGTGCTAATCAACAGAGGTTAAAAAATAGAACTAGTTGACTTTCACGTTCAGCCTTTCGTCGACAAAACAATTGACTGTTGTACTGCTAGACATGGAGAGATATAGATTAAATTATCTATTAATGCTATAGGCGTTTGTGCAGATATTGTAACAGACGAAAAAGACTAACAGAAGTCGAGAAGAAAAAAACTGTCTCGCACATGGCGACTGACTAACATTTACAAAGCAGTTGCTTGTTTGCAAAATGTAGACACCCCGATGCTGAATGTCTGAGTCGAAACATAGGAATTTTTAGCAGTTACGTACTATCTGTCCATCTTTCTTTGTTTTTGAATTAAATCACATTTATTTCCTAGCGGTCGTCTGCCAGTTAAGCACCACCGTGAGCCATTTGATGTGTTGCAATTTATCACGATGTTGTTTATTGGCAAAGTTAAGTGGAATGTAAGTAGATTCAGTTTGTGTGAACTGATTTGAAAACGAAATTGTCAAATATTAACTTGGAGTATTCAGGGATAATAACGTTTAGCTACCAACTGCATGGTTTCAAACCTGATTGTCGTGACAGTTCCCGTCTGGCCTTGCGAAGACTGACAATACCATACCCATAGACGACTTTCTATGTCACTAGAAGACAAACAGTTTGTGAAAGTTGAAACCAGTCTTCGAATATACTATTCAATAACATGTCGAAGAATCTAACGTTAACTTACTTCGCAAGTTTATGAAACATGAAGCTTTCGCATGCACAAACCAACAGGATAAACAAACAGTTTTGTTCACACGTAAACAGGCACATGCGCCAGCAAAACTCACCAACGTCACGCAACAGCCTGAATCCAGCGAAACCTTTTCCAACGGTGTGCGGTGTCTGTAATAGTGTGCACAGTGGATGTGGTGCCACAAATGATGATGGTGCACACGTGACAACGGTCGAGGTAAGAAAAGGTCAGCGGACGAGACGTCAGTGAGTGGATTTTCGTTGGTGCGATCGCCTCGGTCAGAACAAGTGCCCGCACTGAACATACCAGAAGGTGGAGAACTAATCGAAGTACCACAGGAAGATTGAGTCGGTGCGCTGAACAACCGTTGAGAAGATGAAGACGAACAAACTGCCAGGGAACAACAGCTCTTCGTTGTGGGCACCCCACTACTATCACTACCGCTACTGATGAATGTTGTCGGTTTGAACAGTTCATAATGATGACGTGAATTGATACTGCCGAGGAACTGTTGATTAGTTGTCTCTCGAACGAGGCTGGACAAAGATGGAGCACAACCGTATGTCTGCAGTGTATCCGAGCCGAGTTTTGATGGACCAGTGACGGATATGGCTGAGGTACAACCCTCGGGGGTACTGAAGGATCGATGTCGCTCACGACGACGACGAACTACAGCACCTGCCACTAAACTGTCCGTTTTGCCCATAACAGTATTTTTTCCTATGCAATCTAGGAGAAGATAAGAATGATCGGATATAAGAAACAACATCACCCCCAAACTAGTGACGCTAATTGCAACTGAGAACTCACCGTGATTGAATTGTTTGGCATCCAACCTATTGTCCACCAGCCTACGCTGAACGGTCATTGCACACCGATGACGCTCTAGACAAGCTGGCCCGATGCAATCGATCGGATCCAAATAGATATGCTCCTCTGAACTGGTGCTCACAGAGCGCTGTGCTAAGAGATTGGAGAAATTCGCATGAGTACTCACGGGTGTACATTCCTGTCCCGCTCCTTCCTCCACGTCGCTCCCCCAATTTGGCCATGGAAGGTATAAATCCTCGTAGATCGATTCTACATCATAACCAGTCGACTGGTTAAGATCGGCAAGAGGCGAACTACTTTGAAAGGCCAGGACTCGGTCGGGACGATCATGTAAGCGATCCAAGTTGGACGGCTCCGAAGCGAAATCCGTCGGGCTTGTGAAAGCTGGGTTAGTCAATGCTTGGGATTCCAGAACGGCATTCTATGTGTCGGAAGAGAGAAATAACTATTTCAATATAAAGGAAACCAACAATATCCCATCTACTAAAACGTTTCAAGCCATTGCAACTGTGGGCAGAAATAGATAGAAAGGTGGACAGATCAGTTGAAGATGGACACTTCGTCATGTTTTCTAACGTCGGTTCAGTCGATGAACGCTTTCCAACGATAATCCAACGAAACGTTCAGTGAACAAAATCCTTGAAAAACGTTCTGTAAAAGGTGGACAACTCTAGCTACCTAACCATAGGTAACAAAAACCAATTTAAACTGAAAATGAAAAACTACGCAGGCCTCGACTCTTTCTTCACCTTTCATATCGATTCTCCATGACAAGATCCTTGATGTTTTCGTAATGCAATTAACTCTTCTCTCAGGTCGAACAACACTCACACGTAATACCACAGTTCGCACTGCCAAGAACGTACTCACTACGCCGAGGATCTTGTCACAATAGCAGGCCAACAATCAAACGTGATCGATAAGACAATTTAAGCCTTTAATCACAGTAACAGTATGATCTGCAGGCGATAAATCATACAAAAAACCATCAACTTCAACTTACTACACAAGTGGAAGCATGAGCGATCGACTTGAATCAGCTTCTCACGCAGTTTTACCATTCAGATTTGTTTGTAAATTCAAGAACTGAGAGCTGAATTCAATTCTCTCATATGACAGTTACCAAAACCACTAGAAAACAATACACGCATTCCATGAGAAACACAAATAATTAGCGTGCAACCAAATGATAGATTCCGTCCATGAATCGATGAACATAAGGCACACAAATCCTAATAATTAGTGCAGTTGGCCAATGTCCTCTTTGGGATTCGAACACAGTGATTTGGGTGTTGGTTCAAACAAAATTTAACAGCGAAGAGTGCTTTTCTACTAAGTGCGCAAATAAGTTGAAAAAGTAACCTGTTTTCATACCACCTATTCGTCACACGAAATGCACCGAAAACTTTCTCGTCATTTGGCACTGCTGCTCAATTATTCACCATCTGCATCCGTTAGTTTAGCAACCGTAACTACATTAGTCAGTGAAAAAGATGATTGTTAGTTCATTTTTTCGTCCAAAACCGCGTCCGTCCTCAAGAAAAATGATTAATCGAATCAGAACTAGTGGAACTGTCCAGAAAGGCCGGGAGGTAAACTTGGTTAGTTTTTTACCCGTCCGACCTTTATTCGGTGATGACCATTGGTGGCCTAGTGACCCTAACTATTTCCCGACCTATACGGCCACCTTGGCAAGGTGGTCGGGCTTGCGTACTGTTATGATCCGGTGGGCAATGCTGACTACGACTCCGGTTCTTCCAGGTGCAACCTTGTCAGACAGGCCAAAGGGGAGCAGTCAGACGAAAACCAGTTACACTCATAAGATTGTATGTCACACTACTGACTGCGTAGGAGTGCTTAGGTAGTGAGGCACGATCCTGTGGGCATACAGCAGAACTATTTTCATAGTTGCGGCACTGCTGTCTTCCGTATCAGGAAGAAGGGGGTTAGAAAAGGTACCCTCAAACAAAGAGCACTCCGATCGCTCAACGGTTGACCGTGACCGCCGGCGTATTATCCAATACGGTCGGTAAACATTTGTTATCTCTCAAAAGCCTGATGTAGCTTCGAGTACATTCACAGCGTGCAGCAGTGCCAAAAATGAGACATCAGTGTCTTATTAACTGCGCCCTCAGGCAAAGCTAGCCCCTCTCTGTCAAGCGAGTTAGCTATTCGGATGCTACCAAAGATGCGTTCTACGAAGACCTCGTTGACCTTCTGAGGTAATCTAAACACACAGATATCATCAAACTACAGGGCGATTTTAATGCTCAGCTTAGTCGTCTTTCTTCGGATGAGAAGCGGCTAGGAGGTAAATTTGATGTCCGGGCACAACGCACTGACAATGGCGAAAGACTACTGCAGTTGTGCGCATCCCACGGCTTCTATATTTCGAGCACCGCATTCCAACACAGGAAGAAGCACTGTGTTACTTGGAGACCTCCGTGTGCCTTCCAACCGTGGACACAGTTGGATCATATAGCAGTTAGTTACAGGTGGCGTCACTCTGGTAAGGACTGTCGTGCCTTTTGGAGCAACCACCTGGAGTGGAACCATGCTGTTGTGCATGCCCGTTTTGTTTTGTCATTTGCCCAGAGGATCTATGCTAGTAAATGCAAGATGCCTAACTGGCATTCGAGCGATGAGGATGTAAGGAACGCTTACCAAAAGACGTTGGTGAAGAAGTTGTCCAGTTCGAGTCTGATGACGGATCCTAACGAACATTGGGAACAAAACGCAGAAAGCCATGAAAGCATGCTGTGAACAGGCATGTTCCGAAGAAGTCGTTCAGTCTCGACACAAGTAGATTTTTGTCACACTGATAAACCTCATGAACGAGCGTCGAGAAACTAAACGCAAGCTGACTGAAAGCTTGCGCAAAGACCGTGAGCGATACTTGGTCGAACAATCGAAATAGATGGAAAAAGCCTTTTTACTCGAGAATATCAGAAGGCTTTTCTCCCTGATCCGTGTTTGTACTGGCCGTCGAGTCGGTGTAAGTGAGA